>OZ010668.1:31159025-31364025 GCA_963932185.1 Troglohyphantes excavatus | reverse complement strand
TAACACTAATGTTAGGAAGGCAAGATCGAGATGTAAATTTCCCATAGGAGTAATGTTAAAGAAAATGGAAAAAGTTCTATAACTTTTGAATGGTTGCAGATATCCACATGAAACAAAGTGCAGATTTTAAACTAAGAAATGTTTGTTCACATGGTGCAAGTTTCATAAAAATCCGTGCAGTAGTTTTTGAGTTAAATCCGGACAAACAGACAGACAGACAGACTGACAGACAAAAAAAATGTTAATGTGATTTTCGGAATCAGTGTATTCTAATTCGTGGAGAAAACTCAAAATGAGGGGTTTTGTTCGATTCCACAGACAGACACTCCATTCTTATGTATAAGTATTGATTGATTCTTAACGCAATGTATCAGTTTTCGTCAAAAAATCGAATTAATTTTTAACTCTCAGGCGTTACTTGGTTTGATGTAATGTTTAACTGTAAGAAATTCAACAAATATGGGATTGCAAAGGCTTAGAATACTGAATTATGAAACTAATGCCTTAAATATACATAAGGAATTATTTCGGTAAAATAGTTTATATGGAATATAGGACATATATATATATATATATATATATATATATATATATATATATATATATATATATATATATATATATATATATATATGCATTTTTTTTAAATTTATCTCAAACCAAAACACTTTCGATTCTTAGTAACTTCTTTTTCATCAGCGTCTCACCTCATACGACATACGTTGCACACCATTGATGCAAATAAAATATGATAGGACCAGGCTATATTAAAGTTGTACGTTCCATGATGGTTTGTTATTTAAAAATCTTTTAATTTGATTTCATAAAATTTTATTTTATGTTAAAAAAAAGGTTTAAAAGGAATACATAAACACTTTTTTGTAGCTTGGCAAGTTGAATATGCTTTATTTGGAGCTGAGTTCATCGACATATTAGGAAAGTATGATTACTACTCGTTCCTGCATTATCCGATGATCGCCCCGCAGACTGATAAACAAGCTTTTGAAATCTTAGACAAAAGTGTCGATGTCAACTACATAGGACAGCGGAAAAGAATGACAGAAACTGATATTAGTAAACTTCAAAAACTGTACTCGTTTTTCCCTAAGGATAGAATGTAATGTTGAGTTCCCCATATAACCCTGTTCAAAAATACGAGATATTGTTCCCGGGTCTTTTCTTCTAATTATGCCCCAAACCAACCGTAACTAATAGCCGAATGTGCAGCTATAGTTAGTTAAGCAAACCAAACCTTATTGTAACCACTTTGCTTATTTTTACTAAATGAATATTTACAACAGAAAAACTTATGTTTGATTGAAACTTTAATTGCTAATTTAATTAATTTTGCACATATACACTCAATGGCCAACGAATTAGATACCTATGATTAATATTTAATTGTATCTAACTTTGCCCGGAAAATTGCATATGAGAACTCTAGTTTCAAAACCAGATTGATCCATTTTTAGACATCAAAGGATTGATAGGGACATACACTGTTAAAAATTTCAGTTCAACGATGTACCAAATCATGGGGCCTTACAGAGGACATATATATTTATATATATATATATATATATATATATATATATATATATATATATATATATATATATATATTTATATATGAAAGATAAAAAAATCTTATATATGTACATACTTTATATACTTGGAAAATTATGAGCACTGGTGGAAGTGTATATTTTGTATCAAGTTATGATGTACAACAAATTTGCTTACTCTAAGCAATAAGATTGGTTATTGTATTTATTGTCATTTTATATTTAAAATGCCTACATTGTTATCAGAATTAAATTTATTCCTGACCTGTAAATAATGATATCGTTTCTAATCATATTAACTTATATGGCATACTACTATTAGTTACTCACGCTTGTTTGTGAATTATAGTTTTGTTAATATAATGGTTAGGACCTATATAAATCTTCTTCCTTCTCTATTGAAGAACTATTTTTCTGATTTAAATCGCCTGGTTAGAAAGGCAGAGGAGTAAAACGTATAATTCTTAACTATTTAAAAATTATTAAGAATAATTTGACTATCTTAAAACTATATCTTTATTATCTTACTTATTTTTATCAATTTGATGTGTGTTTTAAAATTACAATTATAGTTGTTTAAGATGCAAATTTTGTATTAACAATCGGTTATCAATATTTTTTTTAATTCACCTACAGGATAGAATTATTTATTAACATAAACCCAATTTTTTCATTCTGCTTTCAAGTTATTGATGGTTTTCAGAAGTTAAACAAAAGAGATTCCGAAAATACATTAAACAAAGTATCGAATACATCAAGTTTTTCTCTGTATGTATTATTATTTTCTGATAAGCATTCAAGCCAAATTTAATTCTCCCTCCGTTTTTATTTATTCTTTTGTGAAGAATGAAAGCATTTTCGATCAACATTTGTCATGAAATCTCTACCTCCCGGCTGCAAAGTAAACACGAATCTTAAGTGATCCCCGTTATCTGTAAGGTTCTTTGATATATCTGAAGTAGATTTATGGGTCCCTGACAATTACTTAAATGCCTTTAGGAAACAATACCCTCTATTTAAAAAAAAAATTGGGAAAAAGGAGCGTCCCAAATTGAGCTTTCACTCAGAACGCCAAAGTTTAATCTGCCTTTGAGTAATGAGGAGGATGAGTCACAAATTATCTGGCGCTCCGCCAAAGAACAAAGGAAGTTTAAATTTTAAGAATCATTAATCTTCATTGATCAAAACTTTTGAAAACATGCTTTTCAGAGAGCTGATAGTCGCTCGAGTTGAGAAAGATTTTATAAATTTGTGAAAAATTGTTTGAAATATATTTGGAAACATGATTCTGGTTTTGATGTGCATTATATAGTTGTTTTTTTCTGCCGTTATGTAAAATGCAGTCTAAAATCTCTTTTATTAAATTGATGTGTGTTATTCATGAATTTATTGAAAAGTGGTGGTATTAAAGTATAGTTTATAGCATATATATTTGTGAACAATAGTCCATTTTGGATTTATGTTTTGTGTGCTTTGTGAAATGTTCTAATTCATTAATATAAATTTAGTCTTTTGATAATTCAGACATTTGTTTTAGTATTAATGTGTAGTCATAGAATATTTATTCGGAAACAATACTATATATTTAGTATTTTCTATATTGTGTAAAAGTGTAAAAAAAGGAATACTTCAAAAACGATTTGTGTATTCTTCTTCCTTTTTTAGTAATCAGTTTCTTCAGTAAGACCAGCATTATTTTATGAAAAATAAAATGAGTTTAGACAAAATAATGTATCAAGTTAACATTGCAATATATCTGAATAAAACATGATTTAAAAAGTATTTCTCATTAAAGTAGGTTCACTACAAGGATAGTGAAGACCATATATATATATATATGTATATATAAGGTGTGCTCGTACTCGCGCTGCCTGACGGAAGGCGGAGAGAGCAACTATTTGACGTCATAGTGACACCTACTTCGCCTTCTGTGGGCGTGTCTAATGCTCACGTTTTAACCAATGGCAAGGTTGAACTAGATACGGGCGCGTTGTTTGATGGTGCTGCCATCTATTAGTTTTTTGTGAACTATTAAAAAGTGATAAGCTAACTTTATTTAGTTACTTTTACTGCATTTTATGAGTTTAAATTATATTTTAAGGATTGCATTTAGTATGGAAAAATTGCAAAAGAGTAGTGGCAAAGCAAAAGAGAAGTAGCAATGATTGATACACACAGTCAATGAGAATTATCAAAAACCGATAGTAAGGCGGAGCTAAAATGATGTCTAAAGTAAGACGGAGCTAAATGACGTCATTTACTTGCCTTTCCTTGCCCACTTTCAAAAAGCGAAAAACGAACGCACCTTCTATATATAGTCTTTACTATCCTTGGGTTCACTAAACATAATGCTATACTCCTAATATAAATACAGCATCAATCTAGTTCAATTCTTGAGTAGACAACTACTTCGCACGTATACAAATTGAGACAATAATGTATTTTTCATACTTTTAATGTAACTTACCTTTCAATTTCTATTCTATCAATGGAAACATTGACGAAATGTTAACACTATCCCTTCAAAGTTTATAATCACTGTTTTTCATCCGCGTATGCGCCGTTTAATTGTTTACTATTAAGCATTGTTTATATTAATAATTGCATTCAATCTCGAAGATATGGCGCCCCAATTTTTCGAATGACGTGTTTATTTTCCTTTGTAAAGTAATAAAAACATTGTACAAACAGCTGTGTTTAATGCTTCCTCAATTTTTTTTCCAAAGGTTTATTAGTTAGTCCTTTAATTATTGTTAACTTGTTTTAATAAAGATATTTCGCATATTTGATTGAAAGGTATTATACGTCAGTATGGTATTCGCATTATATTATTGAAAATACATATTTAAAACATCACACTTTATATTAATAAAATAATTCTAAAGGAATTTTTTCCCATAACTTTAAAGAGATTTTTTTCATTTCTGATTCAAATTAATTCAAGCCCAACATATTATTTGTTACTAAAATATAAAATACTTACATTAAATATAATATTTTAAAATAATGTTAATTTGTTTTCATAAAGATATTTCACATATTCATCTTATTTGATTGAAACGTGTTATACGTCAGTATGGTATTCGCATTATTTATTAAAAATGCTTATTTTAAAATCACAATTTACATAAAAAAATAATTCAAAAGGAATTACTTTTTTCCATGACTTTAAAGAGAAATAATATTTCATTGTTGATTCAAATTAATTCAGTCCCAACATATTAATTTTTACTAAAATATAAAATACTTACATTATATATATTTTAAAATAATGTTATTTTTTTTCACAAAGATATTTCACATATTCAGCTTATTTGATTGAAACGTGTTGTACGCCAGTATGGTATTCGCATTATTTATTAAAAATGCATATTTTAAAATCACACTTTACATTAAAAAAAAATTCATAAGGAATGACTTTTTCCATGACTTTAGAGAAATAATTTTTCATTGCTGATTCAAATTAATTCAGGCCCAACATATTAATTTTTACTAAAATATAAAATACTTACATTAAATATAATATTTTAAAACATTGTTAATTTGTTTTCATAAAGATATATTACATATTCAGCTTATTTGATTGAAACATGTTATACGTCAGTATGGTATTCGCATTATATTAATGAAAATGCATATTTTAAAATCACACTTTACATTAAAAAAAGTAATTAAAAAGAAATAACTTTTTTCCATGCCTTTAAAGATAAATAATTTTTCATTGCTGATTCAAATTAATTCAGGCCCAACATATTAATTTCCACTAAAAAATAAAATACTTTCGTTAAATATAAAACTTTAAAAGATATTTTCTTTACTTTAAAAAGAAATTACTAAAAATTACAGACTTTAAAAGGAAATAACTTCTAAAATTAATAAACAACTTCTAATAACATAATTACCTCTAACACAAACAAACCCTTTCCCACAAAAACCTTAAACTCCACTATTTAAAACTTCAAATGCCTTCTACGAAATTCGCTTCGCTATTCTTTCCACAAAACCCTTCTCTTAAGCATTTCTAGGAAGGAAATAAACTTAGCCAAAAATATTAACCTCATTTGGCGAGCGTTAAAGAGTAAGCTCATAACTCTTAATTTCCCAACCTTGCCTTGGCAAGCACCAAGGAAGGCTGCTGCGACATCCCAATCTGAGCTTTTGATTAAAGAATGATGTGGGGTTCCCTGGATGGCATGCATAAATTATTTCTGCAACCCAAATGCGATCCTTGCAGGACATTGAAACGTCTTTTAAGGACAACGTTAGCGTCGGGTTTGCTTAGTTGCATCGTTAATAATAATTAGGGGTGTGCGACAGGTTAAATGTAATGGTCTTTAGTGGGATAGTATGAACGCTCAACGATAATTCGATTACCGGTAGTTATATACGAAAAGGTAAGATAATAAAAAGGTTCCTTTTCTAACTAACTTATACGTAAAAGCAAAAATCGCCAAACTCGATAAGGTGGAGGTTATTAATTTCACTGTATGCTCGTGAATAATTTCTGTTTTAATTTAGATATTTTAATAATGTTTTTGTTGGGTATTAAATTTTTCACTTGGAAATCTTTTGTAACAAATATCCGGCATTTAACCATCCGGAATTCCTAATTGATCATGCCGTTTGAAAAAAATATTATCTGATTGTGAAAATTCTTTTTAAAGAGAAAAATCCACTTTGGCAAACAAAAAAATTGTTATTTGTATTTTATTTTTCCGGTAATATCGATTAAATCGGACTTCCGTTTAAATATTTTTTTCCGATTTTTTAATATTTTCATTATTTTGATTTAAATTTATATTTATCATTCTTTCCGTAAAGAAAATATTTTTCAAGTTAAAATTATTCTTAATACAAAGCAATGGTTTGTAAATCGAATTTTTAAAATAAATTAATAAAATAAATTAATATAGTAAATTAATAAAATAAATTAATAAAATAAATTAATAAAATAATTAATAAAATAAATTAATAAATTAATTAATAAAATAAATTAATAAAATAAATTTATAAAATAAATAATTAAAATAAATTACAAAATAAATTAATAAAATAAACTAATATAGTAAATTAACAAAATAAATTAATACAATAATTAATGAAATAAATTAATAAAATAAATTAATAAAATAAATTAATAAAATAAATTAATAAAATAAATTAATAAAATAAATTAATAAAATAAATTAATGAAATAAATTAATAAAATAAATTAATAAAATAAATTAATAAAATAAATTAATAAAATAAATTAATAAAATAAATTAATGAAATAAATTAATAAAATAATAATAAAATAAATTAATAAATTAATGAAATAAATTAATGAAATAAATTAATAAAATAAATTAATGAAATAAATTAATAAAATAAATTAATAAAATAATAAAAAATTAAAAAAGGAAATTCCGTAATTTTTAATATTGCACTTTACAACTAAGACCTTACACATACTTTCATCTGCAGAACAATGATTTACAGCTTTATTCACATTCAAGACGAAAAATCAAAAATAATACTCATGACGAAAAGTTTTTTCATAAACATTTAAGCTTGCCATAAATAAAACTCGTCTTTTTTACTTGAAATATATGATGCCTAATATTTTCTTTACCGGCTTTCTTAGTCTGATACTGGAGTGATGCATATTTTAGAATTTTTAAAACAAAGAAGAGAAACTACACATTTGCACCTCGTTTTTATAGACGTATTCTAAAAACCAGTTTCCAGTTTACACCCGCATTTAGATTGAAACTGCCGAACGCCAATAGAAAACTAAAACCCCCTCCTGAAATTCAAATTCGTTTTTTGGTGGCAAACGATGCAGGCAAATCGACTCCTACACCCTTTGCAAACAAGATTTGGGGCAAGGGAGAATCCCAAGGAAGATGGAGATAGAAAAAAAAAGACAGGAGAAAAAAAAACGTTCCAACGTTTCCGCTGATGCCTAAAATTTGTTCCGAATCGGATGATAAATTGTTCTTTTCTCTGCTTCGTTCCGGCTCGGATTGGGGTCGACGTCATCGATCGCCCCCTAGAACTGTCGGCATAAAATAGTTGAGAAAGTTCCACGAACAAGTTCGGGATGAATCTCATACCGTTATCCTTCATTTAAATAAATCTTCGCTCCGTTCATCGAAGTGTTCAGCAAGTGAAGAGATTAATAGCGAATATATTTCTTTTCGCCATGATGGAATAAAGTTTCCAGAATTTAAGCTTGAACTTCTAATGTTGCTTAGGTATTCAATACGGTTTCGGCCATTTTTTCTCTGCTGAATGCGCAATGATGCATACGTTTAATGCCTGGTGGTGTGGAATTTCAATGAATTTTTTATTGACTTGCCAACAGGGGAAAAACATACGGGGTTTTGAGATTTTTCTTTCTGGCGTTTCGCGCCAAAAACTTTTCGATTTAGGAGCGTAATCTGGCATTAAAATTACATTTCGCTGTGCAATTCTCTTTGAGGGAATAGTTACATATGCGTTAAATTTAAAATAAAATGTTTGGTTATTTTTAAATTGTAAACAATAAAAGTTACAGTACAGTTACAGTGGGATTAATGTACTTAATAAGTAATGTAAGTAGGTTATGGTTATTCACTCTAGGTACTTAGTAAAAAATAAAGGTAGCTTCGTATTATTTATTTAAACTTTTTAGAAAAATATTCACTTTAAAATTGCTTGTAAAAATATAAAGGTAGTTTCATGTTATTCATTTAAACGTTTTATAAAAAATATCCAATTTAAAAATGTTTGTAATAACGTTTGACTTGAAACATATACATATATATATATATATATATATATATATATATATATATATATATATATATATAATAGCGTTCGTAAACGAACGCTATTATTGAACGCACGCATCGCAAATCTGCATTTCATGTATTCATCCGCCTAAAAACTCAACACGAAGAACGAAACACAGAGACGAAGCACGCGTATCTATGCCTTCACCATAAGATATAGTTCTTTATACATGCACTCGTAACTTTTATTCTTTGGAATATTTGCACGAAATATTTTAGAATTATAATTTTACATTTATTACACATTTCTTATACCGTAACCAATAATATCTCAATTGAATACACTCAAACTTATTTTTGTACGGGTTTTTTTTTTGTGATTTTTTTGTGCGGTATATAAAAATGTCAATCAACTTGGAACATAATTGATTATCTGGCTACCGAGACATATACAAGCGACTAGTGAAACAACAGTCGTCGCAAAAACTGATCACTGAAAAAAGTCAAAGTAACTAAAAAAAAGTCAACTCTAAACGAGTGCGAGGTCGTATCTTTTCAAGTGACGAAAGCGATTTTGAACCAGTTTACCACAAGAAAGTTCGCGTATTGCCAGATTACGAAGGATAATGCTTATACGTTTTGTATGTGTAAAATAAGTACATATGTAAATAATTTGTTTTAAATGTTCGCATGTGTATTTTCTAAATCAGATTCCAAAAGGTTTAGCGAGATTCCTAGTAGCTGCCAAGCATCGTGTCTTGATTTCGTTAAAAAAAGCAATTCCTAGTTATTTTGTAAGGTGGTTTTGAGTCATTTTCTACGTGAGACTTTTTTATGCAGTCCCTATCCACCGCCTAAAAAAAATATTTTTTAATTGTGTTGCGAAAACTATTTCTTATATATACTTGTGAAGTTTTGTGCGATTTTTTTATGCGTTTTTTTATGCGATCCACCGCACAAAAACAGGTTTGACTGTATATCCAAATGGGCTGATTTTTAAGTAAGTGCGGTTACTTACAATTCAATACGTCATAGCTCATCAATGATGCAATTATACTTTAAAAAACTAGTAGATTCAGGTACTAATTTTTAAGTACGTATTTTTAAAGTGCAAGCAGCATTTCTATTACCAACATTACCCTACATCGCCTTGCCGAAATAAAAGCATTCCATCAGTTCCCGGCATTACATCCGCTAAAAGGAACATAAAACTTCTCCGGGAACATAGCTTTAGAAGAAGATAATCCGCAATCCGTTTCTATTCAGATTTCTTTTTTTTTCCATTCCGTCGTACAACTTCGGATAAATCGCTGATAACAAATGAACAGCAATTTACTCTCTCATGATGATGCTGTGGACTCAGGTGCTCGGCTCCAATTTGTTTGAGTGTTATCTCTCTGTTTTTTCAGTGGCGTCTTTACCTTCTTTCCGGAAAGGGGATGTTATTGCGATATTAGGATATCTCATGAAAGGAAATTGGTTGCTCGATTCAGATAAATCGGTTTATCCTGCGGGGGTCTTAAGACAATTCAATATGTTTGATTCGATAAATATGTATGTATAGTGAAGCTTATATTTAAAAAGGAAGAAATACATAGGATAATCAATGTTTATGCTTATACTACTTCAGACCGATGCATTAAAGAAATGATGCCTTATCTATATAACCTAAGTATTGCAAAATGGAAATAATATTGAATTTATTAGACTAATAAGTACCCATAAAATTCTGTCGAAGCATTTTTTATGGACTTGGTGGATGTGGTCCACCTTTTTGTATACGATGGTAGATCATTTAATAGCACTTTTCTTCGCGCAAGTTTCTGCTAATGACCGCTGTACCCGGACTAATTTTAAAGACGTACACTGTTAAAAATAGGTACTTAAAAATAATTAAAATGTACTCATTTTTGATGGCTCCGAATACATAAGTTTCGATTTTAGAAAAGGACATGTACTCAAAAATAAGCACAATGAATAAAAATGAAAAAAGAACATACGCTAGCCTACATCGGCTGCCTTCATAAATCAATTTCAATAAATATTGACAATTACAGCCAAGACTTAATTGTGACGTGAATTGAGACCAGATATTCAGGCACCGCAGTCCAGGGTCTTATTCGTTAAGCTACGAGAGCGACTTGAAAAAGTTATAAACAGAAAAAAATTTAAAAAGGTTTGCCAAAAAAAAATGGGAAGTAAGGTAATTGAGTTGCAATAACTCAGTTTCCATTTAAATAATCTACATCAAATAATAACGAAAACCATCTTATGAACAACTACTTTAATGTTTATCAGGTTGCTTTGTTAAGATGAGTTGAACAGGAGCTGAGATTAGCAATATTAATTCACTCTTCTCATTTTTGCTAAGGTACGATTACTTAAATTTGAGTACTTCATCGCTCATTTTCGATACAATTGAACTCAAAGAAAAACGAGTAGGTTCAGGTACTCACTTTTAAGTATCCTTTTTTTACAATGTATTCATGTCAAAATTGCATAACAACACAAAAACTTAAATGATACTACTAAAAACACATAATTATGTTAACAAAATTCAAAATTTAGTAACCAATTTCATTGCTAATGAAACAATACACATTTACAATAAAACAATACACATTTACAATAAAACAATACACATTTACAATAAAACAATACACATTTACAATAAAACAATACACATTTACAATAAAACAATACACATTTACAATAAAACAATACACATTTACAATAAAACAATACACATTTACAATAAAACAATACACATTTACAATAAAACAATACACATTTACAATAAAACAATACACATTTACAATAAAACAATACACATTTACAATAAAACAATACACATTTACAATAAAACAATACACATTTACAATAAAACAATACACATTTACAAAAAAATACACATTTACAATAAAACAATACAAATTTACAATAAAACAATACAAATTTACAATAAAACAATACACATTTACAATAAAACAATACACATTTACAATAAAACAATACACATCTACAATAAAACAATACACATTTACAATAAAACAATACATATTTGTGTAAAACAGTACACATTTACAATAAAACAATACACATTTAATTAATCCTTCAATCGTATGGAAATGACTGGCGAATTAGAAATTTCATTCCATCATTGATTGATCCCTGCATCGTTCGCCTACCGAACAAAATCCCCACTTTCACCAACAATGCTCCCCTGTATCCTAGGATGGAATACTTAATTACTTTAAAACTTGTTGAGCCGGACCATTGTGCCTGCTGACAGCACAAGCATAATCTTATTACGCGCCATAATAAATGTGGCAATAAATTACGGCGCTTGGTAATTACCACCTTCCAATTATTTCTTCTTTATTTCCCAGGTTACCGGTTTCCATGTATTCCTTCAGTACCTTCAGTTTTGCATGTATCAGATGGCCGCGCGGATAAAGGGGTTTAGAATTCGAATGGATAATTCTTGTCTTTTTTAGTGGATGATACTTCGAATTGGATATCGTATGAAATGTAGCACCGTATTGATAGTAGGTCCGTTTCAATTGTAGAATCGTATAAATTGTAGGATTGTATAAATTGTAGGATTGTATAAATTGTGGGATTGTATAAATTGTAAGAAGGTTTAGTATAACTTGTAAGAAGGTATCATATAAATTATGATTGATATAACTTAAAAGAAGGTTTGGCATAACTTGTAAGAATGTATCGTATAAATTTAAAGATGGAATAACTTGTAAGACGGTTTGGTAAAACTCGTAAGGTTTGGTATAATTTGTAAGACGGTTTGGTATAACTTGTAAGACGGTTTGGTATAACTTGTAAGAAGGTTTGGTATAACTTGTAAGAAGGTTTGGTATAACATGTAAGAAGGTTTGATATAACATGTAAGAAGGTTTGGTATAACTTGTAAGAAGGTATCGTATAAATTCTGGGATGGAATAACTTGTTTGAAGATTTGGTATAACTCGTAAGGATGTATCATATAAATCGTAAGGAAGTTTTAATATTAAGTCTTAGTACACAAATGTTGAGACAATTTACAAATGTTTCAGAACAACCATAGATTACAAACTAACTATTAAAATGAGCTCTTAACATCGAATTCACGAAAGATGCACTGGACACATACGAGCACTGCGTTGTGTACTAAGGCATTGATTGATATGTTTAGTATGAAAAATCCAGACAGTTACAGTTGTAAGTACTTTACATTTTCTTTGTAAGTTACTGCTGAAATTAATAAGGAGCTCCTTTGATTTCAAAAATGAAAATAAAATAAAGTATTTATAAAGTATACTCTGACTGTGATGACCCAGTAAGTTAATTAGTGGTCAGATGTTTGATACTTCATTCTTTTTTTTAAGCTTAGTTGTGCTTCTATATCCAACTGCTCCAAATAGGCTCTCGGAACTTTCATACATGGAAGATTATACATAGTAATTTTTTTGCAGTTCCAATGTGACGTTAATATTAGCAATATGATAAGTGACGTTATTGAAAAAAAAAAGATATTTCAAAATATTTTGTAACTATGTAGTTGATTTTTATCGATAGGTAGTGCGGTACAGATGACAGGGTCTAAATTGTTTAACTATTTGAAAACAAGATTATAAAGCATGTCTATGAAACATGACAATGTTTGTTAGTTTTTCTTATGCTCAATGCCAGTAGATGCAGCATATTCGTTCGTTTTCTGAACCCTTCGTATTCAAATTTCAAATAATAAACATAATTGTCCCCTAATTTATAACAAACGCCAATTAAAGTTCTAATACATGTATTAGTTTTAAATATAATATTTTTTATTCGTTATAAAGATATTTTCGTTATAACGATATTCGTTATACCGTGGATCTACTATATATCCCTTCCCTATTCCTATCGGTATTTATTCCGTCGATACACAGCAAAACTGTGACGGCGACTGTCCCCCAACAATGTATCGGGTATGCAATTCCACTCGCTCGACACTGGCGATGCAGATGAATCGGACACAGCTCGTCTCCATGGCAACGGACAACGCGAACTGCCATTAATCTTCGTCAAGAGGCGTCTTTTCCTGACAACCCCGAATTGCCATCTTCCCGGGTCTGCACGGTCACCTGGGTGACCTGAGAACAGGGGAGAAAGGGAAAATAAAAAAGGGAAAAAATGAAATTTAGTAACGATCCTCTTGAAACAGAATGGTTTGGGAGAAAAAATGGGAGACGAGAGTAGGAAAAAGTTAGTCTGGGGCAAATGGGATAAGAATTGTTTAAAAATATACTTTTGGAAGGAATTCCTCACTATCGCTCTGAAAGAATTCCGTTTTTCTTGATGTAGCAGTTTTTTTAAATAGTCCCGTCTTCTGGTAGTTATTATAACGAGTAGTTTTTGCTTAATTGGCCAGTCGTAAAAGAAAATAAGGAATTGTACATTTTAAATGAACAGTCGTCAAATTTAACAAGTTTGAGTTAGTAAAAAAAAACAAAAAGTTAATTAACCAAACAAAAACTAATTTCAATAAAAAATCCAAAATATGTATTCCCAGCAAAAAAAGTCAGCATAAAACCTTCATCAAAATTTTTAAATTTAAAGTTTTATGCAGGAAAACTGCAGTTTTTTTGAAGATCTATAAAATTAAAGGTTTTTGTTTCAATGTCCTTCATAAAAACTGCAAAAAACCTTCATAAAAACCTGCAGAAAACCTTCAATTTTTAATCATGAAGGGAAAATGCAGATATTTTAAAGGTTTTATGCAGGAAAATTAAAAACTTTAAAAAAAATGCAGTTTTTTGTTTCAATATCCTTTATAAAACCTTCAAAAAACCTTAAATTTTAACAATTTTGATGAAGGTTTCATGCTGACTTTTTTTGCTGGGTTATTTCATTATATTTTGAAGATGTGGGTAGAAGAACCAGACAACTCCAGTTTTCAAAACTGTTCAGCAAGAACGAAATAAACACTTTAAAAATACTTAATGCTTGCTAAAACTTACCAAATTTGGCTAAAACATAAAAAGGGCTTCTTTGCTCGGTCACACAACGGTTTTACTTTTTCTATATTTCGCCTGTTTTTTATTGCAAAAATATAATGTAGCTGTCGGTTTTTTTTACACAACACACTGGAATTCTGTTACCAGGCTTATCAATAAAATTGTTAAACTCCAAGCAGCAAAATACAAACGAGTTTGGAAAACGGCTGAAACGATTCAATCAAGCGACTATGTTGAACTAATTCGGTTAAAAAACAATACAGGTCATGGATCTGTACGTTCCTTGCAACATATATATCCATTGCTTATATCTATGTCTGGTTCTTGGTCCAATCTATAGAGGGTCTTTTTTTTAGAGGAATAAGTGAAAATATATAAATTAGAAGACAAAAAATGGAGCTATCCGGTTCTCCCACCCACGTATTCAATTTCTTAACAGGAATGGAAAAAATAGAAGAAGTTTACCATCTATTTGGTTCACAAATGCGTGAAATACAGATGATTTCAGTGTCTGTTGAACACTACTTCTTTTTGAATTTTCCGAAGCAAGCAAGGGATTGAAATCGATACAGAATCGAAGTTTGAATTGGAATGATAGCCGATATAAAATTGATTCGAATCGAGTATAAGATATGGAGAAAGTTGAAAAATGGTAATTTTGATAGTTTTAACAAAGTAGATATGAAAAATGTATTAGAAAAATACATTTTTCAGTTATAAAATGTGCTTAGAATCATCAACTAATATTCTGGATAAAGATTACAAAACAACCATGATAATTTGATTGAACTTAAATTTTTCACAAAATGATATCTTTAAAAGGAAACTGTTACTGTAATAAATTATTTTACCTTATCATTTTCACCAATTTGTAAAATAAAATCTGGTTTCAAAGTTTTTCTACTTTTAGTGACCAATTCTTTGTAAAATATCAAGCAATAACATACAGTAAGCCTAGTGCAAAAATCTGAAGTTGATAAGGATTTATTTTAAGCATAAAATAAAACAACATGGAAACGAGATTTTTCAATTTTATATATGGAATTTCCTATGAGACCACCTTTTAACAGGGTATAATTATTTCATGTGTAAATAAATGTAATAAAAATTAATGGTTTTCAAGTTAGTTTTAAAACATTCTTAGTTCTTACTTGTTTATTATTTGGTTACATAAAAAAGAAATTCAATTCTTAACTTATTTTAAAAAAGATCTAAGACTTATTTCAAACTTTTTCTAATTTCACCAGAGTCATAATTTTTTTTTATATTTAAATTGAGTAATTAAATGTTTTTTTGTAATAAAATTAAATTTTCAATTTAAATTTAAGTAAATGTAGACAAAATACATAAATTATCCTTTTCTTATAACTTTTTTATTTAATATTCAGAAAATAGAGATTTAATTACTAGTTTGTTAATAATTATTGATGTTACATTTCAACTTATTCGCAATGTGTTAATGAATTAAACATTAAAGAAAATTCTGCTAACAATATTTAACGATTATAAATTAAAGTAATTATGACATTTTAATTAATTTTCATAATATTTATTATTTTAATTACAATTAATTTACATTCATTTTTGACTATTGAATTCATAAACGAAACTGTGTAAAACTTAGAGTATCTTAAAATTAAACAAAACCTTAAACATACTTTAAATTAGATACATGTAACCCATGTTTATGTCAAATTTTAAACACATGAAAATTATTTCTGAAAAGATAATTAAGGGTATGTATTTAATAGCCTTTACATCATTAACAAATAATATTGTGTTTCTTTAAAAATTGGCTGCGTCATGAACACCTGCTGTTTCCACTTACAAAGCATCATTAGGTTTTAACACTTGTTTGGGAAAGTATAATTAAGATATGTTTATGAGTACAAAGGTAATTTTATATTTAAATAACACTGGAAACTATTCATGAAACTTTCAGAAGAGACTGCATAATCCATAAACGTTGCATTAGAATATATGAACAAAAATAAAAATTATGAAAATATATATTTTGAATAGAGAATAAATCTACAATTTTTTTGTAAATGAAACCAAATCAATTAAAAAATAATTAAAGAAGTAATATATAGACGAAACTATTTAAAAACAAGAAATTTGAGAACTGTATTAGATCCATATGATTAGAACAATATTCATGAAACTTTCAGAAAGGATTGTATAATCTATAAACGTTGCATTTGAATATAAAAACTAAAATAAATATTATTTTTTTAAAAAATATCTTTATTAGAAAATAAATCTACATTTTTTTATAAACAAAAATAAAACAATTAAAAAATAATTAAACAAGTAATATATAGAAAAAACTATTTAAAAAGAAGAAATTCGAGAACTGTATTAAACCAATATTCGTGAAACTTTCAGAAGGGACTGAATAATCCACAAACGTTGCATTAGAATATATTAAAAAAATAAAAATAATTAAAATACATATATATATATTTATAAGAAAATAAATCTACATTTTTTTGTAAACAGAAACAAATCAATTAAAAAAATAATTAAACAAGTAATATATAGAAGAAACTATTTAAAAAGAAGAAATTCGAGAACTGTATTAGACCAATATTCGTGAAACTTTCGGAAGGGACTGCATAATCCATAAACGTTGCATTAGAATATATGAACTAAAATAAAAATAATTAAAAGAGATATTTTGATTAGAAAATAAATCTACAATTTTTTTGTAAGCGAAAATAAATCAATTGAAAAATAATTAAAGAAGTAATATATAGAAGAAATAATTTTAAAAGAAGAAATTCGATAACTGTATTAGATCAATATTCATGAAACTTTCAGAAGGGACTGTATAATCCATAAACGTTGCATTAGAATATATGAACTAAAATAAAAATAATTAAAATAGATATTTTGATTAGAATATCAATCTACAATTTCTTTGTAAGCAAAAATAAATCAATTGAAAAATAATTAAAGAAGTAATATATAGAAGAAATAATTTTAAAAGAAGAAATTCGAGAACTGTATTAGATCAATATTCATGAAACTTTCAGAAGGCACTGCATAATCCATAAACGTTGCTTTAGAATATATTAACTAAAATAAAAATAATTAAAATAGATATTTTGATTAAAAAATAAATCTACAATTTTTTTTGTAAGCGAAAACAATTCAATTGAAAAATAATTAAAGAAGTAATATTGTTTGATTGGTTTGGTTTGTTTAATTAACGTCGCACTAGAGCTGCACAGTTGGCTATTATTTATTGTTTGAAACAATTGAAAGTTGGAGATCAAAAATTGGTTTGTCGAAATTACTCTTTCTGAGAAGTATGATTCAACGGGAAAACTACCGAAAAAACTAACATTTAGAGAATTTACCGGAGATGTGTGAACAATAGACCAGTTATTTTACCTTCAATAAAATAAAAGAGAAATAATAAACAGGGAGAACGGACCAATGGGTAAAATTTTTTTAACGCGTGTGAATCCGCACGTAACAGTTAGTGCAATAACAATATATTTATTATTTAATTTAGATCTGTTTATATTTTTGAAATCTAAATCTATTCAATTTATTATGGATAATATTAGCTATTATTTAATAAAATCAAACATAAATAATTATTTTAAATATTAAAAAAAAATTGTACAATTTTCATATGCAAAATTCTAACTTTTATTTAACATTTAAAGATCATTACAAACAATTACATGTCGTGTTATATTTTTATCATTTAAAGTATTTCAGTTATATAGTTTAAACCCCAACCCGTGGTCAGCGATAGGGTCCAAACTGGTCCGTGAAGCTATTGCTTAATTATTATTTATTATTTTTTTACAATAAACAGTTGTTATTTGAGAAATAAACTTGTTGTAAAAATATGTAAATTGGAAATAAAAATTTGTTGGCTATAAAATAATCCAACAATTTCTGTTTGAGAGCAGTTAAACAGAAATGAGTTAGAATATCTTGTAGAATAGTGGCATCATCAGTATTCAAAGGATACAAAATGGGTTTTTGATATAAAAATATGCAACGGGAATTTTTTTAATTCAATATAAAAAAATATTTAGCGTGTTTAGAAGATGGTTGGTCGTGGCTTACGAATATGTGATTCAAAGGTCCATGAGTCCATAACTTGATGATTTTTTTATTCAGTGGTCATTTAAATTTTGGGAAACACTGATCCAAACGAGATTAAAGACACACTGACACACGATATATATAAATACTAGGAGACTCCGCCCCCTGCAACAGAATTTTGTAAACAAAGTAACTGTTGCCATTCCGCATAGAGAAAAACAGCGTTTTTCAATCACCGCGTAAGAGAATTATAAATAAAGATTGTAGACAATATATTTAAAACTGAATAGTATACAATAATTATAGGTCTAATTTATTTCCTTTTTAAATATGCACTAATTACATAGATCATAACCTCAAAAGAGACATTTTCCACCCGCTTTATTCTTCCTTTCGTATCAAAAACTTTCTTCGTCCTCGGAAATTATGATTATAAATCAAATTACCATCACAAAAGAATCCACGACAGACTCTTCCATCACAAATCCACGCGAGAGGAACCGTCACACTCGAAATGCAGATGTCTGCAAGTACCCGCAGGGTACACACAATTCCACCCAAACCTCTCATCTCGTCTTAAGAAAGATTTAGTGACAACATTCCAACCCCCTTCCACAACAGCAACAACAAACACGTATATAGAAAAGTTACCGCTATCAAGGCGAAAGGGGCCTATATTCTACTCGCCAAAGAACAAGCCAAAAGCATCTCAGCTGTAAAGGAAAGCTCCCTTTGTTTACAACGGCTGTAAACGTGATATATGTCCCCCCGAAGTTTCCCTCTTTGTTTTAGAGTCTCTATACCCATTCTTATCTCTTCCAATGCGTTGTCCGCCGACTTTGCTGGTGCTTTTCCCGTCCTCCTTTCGCATTCCCCGCCCTCCCTGTGTGTACATATATACACTCGACGATAGCGTTTTATTTTGCCGCGCGAGTGGAAATTTATCATGCTTTAGAGAAGAGAATTTTGGCACATCTTTTAAAAAGAAAACATTTTTCCTTCGGGGCCCTTGGCGGTGTATGGACTTAAATGTGACAAATGGCCGGAGAGTTTTCTTTTGCGTTGGGATACGAGAAATTTTGGGTTTCTCTTGGTGGACTGTATTATGCGGTTTTAAGTCAAATGGGGTGCTTCTAGATTGGCTTCAGGGCGAAAGAGAACCATTTTAAGCATGGAGAATGCGATGAATACTTTATGAATTATCGGCAGACAGAGATTTCCCACTGGAAATCTATAATATATATTACAATAGCAAATCATGAAGATTAATTTATTTTAAGGACAAGCTCAATTTATTTCAAATCGTGGTTTTTCTTTGGCCAAGACTAGTTTAAATTTTATGCAAAGCTAAGCTTATTTAATTAACAAAAGATGTGATAGTGAAATATATATATATATATATATATATATATATATATATATATATATATATATATATATATATATATATATATATATATATATATATATATATATATATATATATATATATATATATATATATATATATATATATATATATATATATATATATATATATATATATATATATATATATATATATATATATATATATATATATATATATATATAAAGAAAAGAATGGGATTTGCGGGGGGGTGGAAATGCTTTGGTGAATGTGTTTTGATGAAACTGAAAATTAATTTAAAAGATCAGTATTGAGAAACAGGAGTAATTTGGAATAGATGCCAGGAAATGAGAGTTAAAAGAAACGTTGGTATATTTAATATATTATCTCGAAGTTGTTGTTTTTTTACTTGAGAACATAAGTATGCTTTAAAAAAATTTAAATAGGTAACATTTCTGATTACTTCTCACACATCTATAAATTAAAACTTACTTTATTTACAAATGCTCTCGTAGTAATATACAATCCTTCGAAATCATTTGAATTAAGATACTAATATATCTAAAAGGGAAAACACATCAACGTTATACCGCATATCTAGAATTCAGTGACGCTTCATTGTAATTCAAATACTTTATTTCACTATAATCTTTACAAATTTTATATAATCATAAAATTTAGTTTTTCATCAGAGGTTTTCAAAAGGAAAATCCACTGAATTTTAATCTCAGGTTTGGTTTGATAATGTTTGTATTAAATGTTTGTAATTTCTCCAGGAAATAGAAAATTATATTTGCATTTAACACAATATTGGCTATTTTGTATCATTTTTCACGATTAATCATTATTAAAATTTTTTGCTATTTTTATTTGTGCATGACTATCAAAGTCCATACAAACACTAGTTGTATTAAAAATCTAATAAATGAACTAGTTTAATTCTTTAAAAAAATAATTTTAATTCGAGTAACACTACAACACATTAAATTAATACCAAAAAAATACTTTCTGACCAATTCTATAATACATTAAAATGTTTCGTGAAATACTATGTGTATTCTAGAAATTGGAAATAGATAAAAACTCTCATAATGATATGTCTCATAGTCTGAGGGTAACTGTAATATTTTAAATTCCTAAAATCATTTCAAACAAACGAAATAAATGTTTACTGTTGCAATTATTAACCGAAATGATCCATTGCTTTATTTTCAAATAACCTCCCTCAGCGTCCTGTTGCCTTCATTACGTCTTCGCTTTGTTCATATCGTTTCTGGAAATCTTTCGAGTTCAGCCAACCGTCAGGAATTGATCTTTTATTAACTCTTTTATATATAAGAAAAACAGCGCGACACGCAAGAAGCAATTTTAGCGAAAACATCCAACAGATGGCGCTGCGCAATATCGGTCAACTTTTCCCTATGCGCTCTGCTGCTTTCACTATCGGAATTCGCTAATGGCTAACGTTAATCAGTTCGGGCGCGAGACAACACTTTATCCCTAGATAAGGGAAAACAGGGGGAAAAAAAGAACCTCTAAGCGAAATGTTTCCCATATCTCGAGATATACTTTATCGATTGGTGGGAACACATGTCGCGTCTTAGTGTGTGTGCTTAAGGCGAAGAAAAACAAATTGGAGGAAAAAGGGCAATCCTTTCGGGGGCATGCAGTGTGCTAATTTTGTCAAAATGGCGAAAAAATTCGATATTGTGTTTTACTTGTTACTTTAAGTAGAAGTATTAAAAAAAATCGTTATTTTATAGGACGTTTTTAGTGGAAGGGTTTCACACTTTCTCAAACATTAGCAAAGAAAAAGCATGGCTTTGATAAGAAATTGAATTTTCAATGTAATCTGTGTGGTTTTCTTTTTAAGTGTTGTTTTCTTTCGGGCCTTAATACAGCTTTCTTTGGTTAGTACAAAATATATTTACTTTGGGCTCTGCATTATTTTTTATGTTGGTAAATAGTATTACGTTAAATGAGATTCTGTACGATAAACTGAAAATAAGTTGAAAAAAGTAATTTATTATTTAAATACAATAACTTACTTTCCTATAATGTATTGTATTTTATACGTGTTTTAAACATACAAACTCTTATTTACCTTAGTTGACTTTTTTTAATTAACCAATTTGTATATTAAAACTTGAATTTTACAATTAGTACTCACATGATTTCTGATAAAATTATTTGTTTTAATTTTTCAAAAAACGCATTACTAAAGTAACTTGTCCATTAGTCTAAAAATTAGTTTAAAAAAAACTATAATTTTAAGTTGTTATTGTTCAATTTAAGAAATATGTAACAACTAGCTTCATATACATTTGCGAGAGTACAATATACACACAATGCTGATGTACTGGTTTTTTACTGCGTTGATATATTTGTTTTTAATATGCATTTTACTTTTGGGAGTTGTGAGAAACTTAAAAGAATGTTTGTTTTTAGTGTTCTATATATAATAAAGTATATATTTTAGAGCTTAATAATTTTAGTTTAATGTTAACAAAATATAGTGAATAACGTTTTTTGCTTTCAATAAATTTTACAAAAATCTAACTTTACTACCTATTTCTAATTAAATAAAAATATCCAAAAAAATCCGAGACCTAATTCCTAATATTTTTATTAATGAATTGAAAAATACCAATTTTGCATTATTAGATCATCTCTTTTTAAACATAAATCAAAGAACAAATATTTTATTTTATTGCGTTTTAAGCCTAAATAATCTTTTTAAAAAACACCCTTCCCCCCTTCAATTTTAATATTCAAAAATTTAAAATTAATTAAATAATATCAAAGTACATACGTATGACGAGATTTTTGCAAATTTGAGTTTTAATTGTTTTTAAAAACTTAACCTAGAAACCTTTCGAACGTAAAACATATTCGCATTTTTATACTCATTAGTTAGTAAAAAAATAATTTATAACTCAAATTAAAAAAAGCTCCTCATACATTTACAAAACAAGTATTAAATTTACAAAAACTATTAATAGTTTAGTTTAAAGTATATGTTTTACAAAGCCTTAGCAATTTAAATATGACCAAAATTAAAAATATATTTTCATTAAATGGTAAATGTTGCAGACTAAAAGTAGGTAGGTGGATTATAAATGGTATATAAACATGTCAAAAAATATGTTTTCTTACTTCTACTGCTCTGAAATTTTATAAAAAAAAGGTCAGAAGGTGATGGTATTAATGGCCACGGTGTATTTTTCTCTACACGATTGTAGGTCGTTTATCCCCATAGGCTGATTCATTCCCACTGGAGTCATGGAAACAACATAACTATGTATATCGTGTAAGTTTCTGTTTTTATGAAATGATTTATGAATCCTGAAACCCTTTACTCCATAATTGTTTCCGCAAGGGTTTGTTTCCTTATCAATGAATTACGACGATAAACTACCACTTGCACATTTTAGTCGTTTGCTTATATTCTGGTTCATTTGAAATATCGCCCTCAGCCGTTATTTATACAATGACTACTTTTCTTATCACAAAATTTCATTTCTAAAGCAATTTAAATTGATAGTAACTATTCCCTAGTAACATTTTTAGCTCTTCAATTTTTGTTGTATTTTAGTATAACTATTAATATATATGCAAAAATAATGTACATATATCATTTATATAAAGGTAGCAGTAAAGAAGTAAAAAAAAACAGTTTATTTTCCTTTCATGTCAAATAGTATTGAATTGGAAAAATGTACAGAATAATCGAGATTTAAAATGACTTTAATGGTTAATATTTTACGAAATATCGATATTCCAAGATGTTATATTAGAAAATGTCAAGATTACCCACAAAAGTTACGATTTATGAACACATTATTACAATTTATAAAGTAACTTTCAACGTTACTTTTCATTTTCAGCATTCCTATTTTAAAGTTATAATTTATAAATTAATGTAACTTTATTAAAGTATCTGTGATTAAATAGAATAAAAGACACACTTTCATAATTATGCTCATAATTTTGTACAGGAGATTTTAAAAGCACGATTATTGCGCGAAAAATATTTTTTAGCTAGATAAACATATTTATTCTATCAAACCTTTTAAAAAAATATTTACGATATATTTCCTTAAATAGATTCAATAATATATAATTACACATGTACTACAATCTTCAATATTTCAATAAAGTTATCAAATCAATAATTTAGTTGATTAAATAGAACGTTCTACATGAACTATTAAAAAACAATTTAATTGGGATATTATAAATTCGTAATTAAATGTAAATAATTTTTTCTAGGTTTTATGTAAAATTATAAAATATATTGTGCATATTTTTATAAAATTTAATATTTTTTATGTGCAAGTGAAATAATCAAATTCATGTATATTCCTTTTAACGCTAATAAAATAACTCAAAATAATAAATTTTATTCATAAAATGATCCCATAAAAAGCCCGACAAATGGAAAATTGTACATTTGATTCAAAAGATTTCTTTTGGGGGATTTCCATATTCCATTGATTTGAAGTCATTCCCATTCCATATTTACATTTCTTTTCTTCCGTGCAACACTCCTCCCCCTCGTAAAATAGAGACAGCTATTCTCACTTTATGATTACGCTATCGAATTCTAGTTTTACACAGGATGATTGCTATCACAAAAGAAAACAGAAGAACGAAATTTAAAAGAAAATCCATAACTTTATGGTACTTCTTTGGGTACATAAAGCTCATAAGTTGTGAAACGAAGATCGCAATAAAAAAGGTACTAAGGACACTCAAAATACCACCTCCTTGAAGAAAAAAAAGACAAAAGGAGCGAGAGAAGGAATGAAATGAAAAGAATGAACACGAAACAATTCCATCTCACACATGTACCAAATGAAAAATGAAGTGTGAGGAGAAGAATGAGAAAGACTAGAAATATCATGAGGAGAGAGAGAGAGAAAAAATGATAAGAAGTGTTCTTTGAAATTAGGAGACATTTTTTCCTTCTTATTTTTCGCTGCGACTTTTATGGAGAAGAAAAAAAATATTAAAAAATGGGGAATAAGAAACAACGTTCATGCTTTGGAGACTTGAGAGAGAAAAGAGAGAAGATGAGGATGAAGATGGAGATAGAAAGGATCATTAGAGGAGAGAAAGGGATTCGGAGGATGAAAAGAGAAGGAGATGATGGATGCGATGGAGATTGCAGCATCCGGGCATTAAGGCAATGCATCCAGGGCTTCCAGCCTTTGAAGTTTAGAAACCGCCAAATAAAAGAAAAAAAGTCGCCAAATTATAAAAATAAACAAGCGGAAGCACACAAATAATATTAAGTTTTGAAAAGGTAAATTTTTAAGTTAGCCTAATGATAGAAATTCCAAAAATATGCCTGTTTGTATTTAAAAATGCTCCAGTTTGGAAATTCAAATTGTATAAAAGGCCAAATAGGCAATTTTTGCCAATCTTGGCACCCAACCCTGTCTGAAGAGGGTTTTCCCGAAAGATATTCTCTCCTCAGGGGTTTCAACTGAAGGACAATGGCACAAAGATATTTTATGTGTGTGTAACATTTGAAGGATTTTTTAAGGCAATTTTCTTTTTTATAAAATGATTGTATAATGTAATTATTGATATGAGGGAATTTTAAAGTTATCTTAAGAATTATAAAAAAAAAGGTTTATTACACACTTTGGATGGAAGAATATGTATACTTCAACGGTTTAGACGAACTTTCGCTTGGAGTATTTACCGGAAAAATACGCCAGCTTCTTCTGTGTCACTATGCGGATAATGAAGCTAATAAATCTCATGTTTTTGATTTTTCTTTGGTTTTCGCACTGTAAAAAAAGGGTACTTAAAATGAGTACCTGAGAATACTCGTCTTTCTTTGAGTATAATTGCATCGTAAAACAGCGATGACGCACTCAAATTTAAGTATTCGTAAAAATAAGCAGTACGGTTTAATATTGCTAATCACAACTTCTGTTTAAGCCTCTTAACAAAGCGACCTGGCAAACTTAAAATGATTGTTCAGAAGATGTTTTTACACATCAGTTGATGTCGATGTTTAAATGGAAGCTCTGTTATTACAACTGAATTATCTTTTTCCCATTCTTTTGTAACACCCTTTTAACATGTCGTATGTTTATAACTTCTTCACGTCTCCTTGGTAGTACAACGGATAAGACACTGAACTGTTGTGCCTTAGTATGTGGGTCCGATCCCTGTAAGTATTGGTTGTAATTGTTGAAATTTATTGAAAGTGATTTATGAAGGCAAGCATTTGCTATTTTTATTCATTGTATTCATTTTTGAGTACATGTCTTTTTCAAAAATAAAAATTATGTAATCGGAGCTATTATAAGCATCGAATGTACTGAAAAATAAGTACAATTTTACTTAGTTTTGAGTATCTATTTATAACATACATAAAGCGTCGTATTTTTATCCTATTTTAATGAGTTCTAAATTTATTTGTAAATTTCTCCCTTAATAAGATATGTAGTTGAATACATGGTAAACATATGTTTAAATTATTTTAAATAAATAAAGAATTCTTATTAAAACACATTTCTATAGTGAGATATATTATACTTTCAATTCTTTTCAACGCTATTTAATAGAGACGTGTATTTCTGCATATTACTACATTTGAATAAGTATTACATTTAATTGTAAATTTTTCTCCAAACAAGATATTTAGACTGTACATAGTAAATATAAAATTAAATTAATATAAATAAATAAAGAATTTGTTATTAAAATGTATTTGTAAAGTGAGAAATATTATACATTTTCATTATTTACAATGCTATTTGATAGAGCCGTGTATTTCTGCATATTAATCACGTCTGAATGTAATACTTTAATTTTAATAAATACTACATTTAAATGTAAATTTCTCCAAACAAGATATTTAGACGGACACATAGTTGCATATATTTAAAATAGTTTCAATAATTACAAAAAAATATTAAAATATATTTGTAAAGTGAGAGAGCACAATTTCAATACTTACATCATTATTTGACAGAGACGAGTATTTCTGCCTACTAATATCGTTCGAGTATAACGCTTTTTCGATCATTATGTTTACTTAGCTTATATTTAAAGAAAATCCAACATAATAATTCATCTTACTCATACGATACTTTTATATTAATTTTTTGCACAAGTAGTATCTCTACAAATATGTCTTTAAATACAGTTTCCTTAGCAATCTTAAAATACAGACTATTAGACTATGACTTAAAAAAATTTTAAAATATGAGTTGTAATTTTAAGATTGCAAAATGTTTAAAGGAAAAAAATAATAGACACATTAAAGTGTGAAATATACAAATACAGTTGTTGTAAATTTCAGAGAAAAAAACAGTAGATTCAAATTTTCTTTCCTACATTTAGAAGCTTTGTAAATTAATAAACAAAACAAAAACTAATTTAAATAAAAAGTCATTAATAAATTAAAATTTTAAATAAATAAACAATTTAAAAAAAAAACGTAAAGCTATCAAAAAAATTGACATACAAATTCAAAATAATTTAATTGGCAAGCGTTGTTTTATTATTAAAAATTTCCAATTCGACAATTGAGATTTAAGTTTTGTGTGCTTTGTTTTCACTAATGTTAGAACTTAGTTTGAAAATTAATAATAATATGTGTATGGTTTGACGTAAACTGTGCATACAAGCCCGATGAAGCTTAAGCGAAATATGACTGATGTTGAAAAATTAATTTCAACGAATGAGTATATGTTTCATATTATTTGGTAACAATCTAAATAACTTTTAATTAAAACAAAACTGTTATGATAATTGAGTAAACTATCACAGATTAAAAGTTGTCTGTAATTCAAAAGTTAGTTCATATTCCCAGCACATGTCAATATTTTAAATCACAAATATTTTAAATACTTTATTAGAGATCACTTTCAAAAGTTTCCCCATGCTTAATATTTGAAAAATATTTCAACGTGATATTATAATTTATGTGAATAACGAACGCTACAAAAGGTTAAAACTGCATCTTTAAGAAATGAATTTTAAAAAGATTTTCCAAAAAACTATTTTTTATTGATAAACTGGATGTATAGAGGATAAATTATTAAACAATTTAAATTACTTGAATCCCCTTTTGAAAATCATTGCGCCAAAGTACAGAGGGATCACAAATTATTTGGCGATGGTCATTATTTGGCAGTATCACATTTAGCTGTATTTCCATAATAAAAAATTGTGCTTATATATTTTAACCAATATTAGTTTCAGTAACAACTAACAGGGTTCCTATGTGCAATTAAACCGCCAAACAATTCCGAATTATGTGCAATGAATCAGCCAAACAAAAACCATCGGCCAACAATTGGAATACGTTACGCAACAACCAGCCAACCCCCACAATGTTCAATTTCAGAAAACTCGCTCATAGCGCCAGAAAACTCGCCAATAGAAAAATCCGTGCTGCAACAATTTGCTACATTTCCAGTTTCTAGTGAAATTGAAAAATGTGAGCTTCCATTTACGTTGAAAACGACATTAATTTCAATTTGTGTTGTCGCATAACACAAACCAATTTGAGGCCAACATGCATCTTTCATACATGCTTTCTCAGAATTAGCAGGGCTAGAAGCATCGGGAAAAAAAGTATTTATTGGAAAAAACAGCACAGCTTACTTTCTCTAATACTTACCATTAAATAATATGACGTCAATATAGATATATATCAGGCATAATCTATATCTTCCAGATGTCCCTAGTAACACACGAATCAATGGTGCTGCAGTATAAATAAGAGCGACAACATTAATAATTGTTGATCCCAATAATCCCTATCTAACGACAGGTTATCCAACAATAATTGATATTCGTTCACAGAGGAATGGGGATATTTGTATAGGGAGGGATATTTTGTTAGGGAAAGTATCGTACTATCCCTAATAAATAGTATTATTATAACAATTTTCCTAGCATAAGGGCCTGGATTAATAATTATATTGAAATATAATATTTTTATAGCATATTTATAATGAATTGTTTTAATAAGAAATGTTTTGAAGTAATAAGTTTTAAAGAAAAGGTTTTTTAACAGTAAAACTGTAAAAGAAAATAATATATATATATATATATATATATATATATATATATATATATATATATATATATATATATATATATATATATATATATATATATATATATATATATATATATATATATATATATATATATATTTAAAAAAATTAGTCCATATGTTACTTACAAATTATATTATCTCAAAAAACAATAAGAGTTTAACTACTAACAGAAGTATCACTTTATATATATATATATATATATATATATATATATATAGCAGCATTAAGTTCTAAGTTCAGTATGTTCAGTAACGAATAATCATGAATAATGTTATAACGAATCATGTTATAATAATCACTAATTATGTTAAAACAAATAATCTTGTTAGAAAAAACGTACAAGTGGCAAGATTTAAAAGGTTAATTTTAGAAATATTAACTCAGATCTCAATCATAGAATTTTTTAAAAAACACTAATTGTACATAAATTTAAAATTTGATCGTCTTCATTATACTGTTTAAATGTGCTCATCCCTAAATAACATTCAATAAAAACTTTATTCATATTTAAAAAGTTTTATTCATTAATTAAAAACGTTATTCATTAATAAAAATATTTTTACCATTTTTATTTAAACAAAATAACTTTTTAATGGTGATGGTTAGATCTTTATAATAAGAAAATTATTTTAGAAAGAAATCAAATATAATTAAGAAAACCTTTTATAAAATATTTAACCATTACGCAAAAATGAAAACATTTCATTTAAATTATCAGGTAATTTTTGTTTTTAACTGTTTTTTTAACTTATATTTAAGTACCCATTTTTACAATGTAGCCTACATAGACTGCCTTCATAAACCAATAAATATCACCAATTACAACTAAGACTTACAGGGAATCGAACCCATATCGTCAAGCACCGAGTCAATTGCATTATCCGTTAAACTACCAGGGCGACTTGAAGATGTTACAAACAGAAAAAGTGCTAAAAAGGTGTGCCAAAAGAATGGGAAGTAGGATAATTGAGTTGTAATAGCTCAGTTTATATTTAAGCAAACGACATCAAATAATGTGGAAAACCGTCTTTTGAACAATTAATTTAAGTTTGTCAGTTCGCTTTCTTAAGATGGCTTGTACAGAAGCTGAGATTAACAATATTAAATCTCACTGCTCCTTTTTGAGCCAGTATGGTTACTGAATGTTGGGTACGTCATTGCACATTTACAATGCAATTGTACAAAAAAAACGAATATTTTCAGGTACTCACTTTAAGTACCTTTTTATTACAGGGTACAAACAAATAATTCATGCAATTTATTACCTTCATTAACCGCATAGTGACACAAAAGAAGCTTGGCATATTTTTCCGGCAAATGTACAAAAAAAAAACGAATGTTTTCAGGTACTCATTTTTAAGTTACTGTGTTGCATATGTTATTTTTACCCATTGCATTCATTTTTGAGTTCATGTCTTTCTCAAAATTGAGACTTATGTATTCGGAGCCACGATAAGCATCGCATGTACTCAAAAATGAGTACATTGTACATACTTTTACAGTGTAGCAACCTTTGAGCATGAATGGACTGTAGTAGAGCGAATATGGAGTCATAATCGTGAAACCAACATCTCAGACCGAATGGCCTCAAACACGTGACGTCTTTTCAAAATTATGAATTAAAAAATACTCGCGATTGGCTGATGAATTGGGAAATGTGTAACAGTGGGAATTTATGAATGGAATGGCGTCATTAACCACGTGTCTGAAGCCATGCATGTTGGCCTCACTTTGATGTTATTTTAGATTATAACATTATGTTTTCTCTACTATGAAGGATCCACGCTTGAAAATAGCAACAGCGTCCTCATCCACCAATCCAACTCGATCGTCTCCATGTGACTTTCCCCAGTTCTCATCAGGGCATCACTCACCTCTAAGAAAAGTCTCTCAGCTTATTTTGGGGACGTCAGACGTCTTCCAAAGAAAATCCATTGTCGATAACTCCGATAAGACCCTGGACAGTTGTTTCCTGGTTGATGTGCGAATCCCCGTATCCCTTACTATGTACGCAAACGGAAGGGCGTATCTATATTTCACAAGATAAGAGTACATTCCTGACATGCAATATACATGAGGTAATCTAGTCCTTCTCTTGGCAGTTATCTCCATGTCCTTATTCTTTACTGTGTCCAGCACTGTCATTTCCCCGAGATTTATTCCGAAGGGGGTTTATTTTTCACTCTTTTCGCAGAGTGAAACATGGCTTCACTCTTCCTTTTCTTCCTTAAAAAAGGGAGAAATTTATTCCTCTCGTCTCAATGAGATCGCGTTCAAAATTTACGACACTTGTTCGTTCTGAGAAATATTGATGACTCCCTTCCTGAGTGCTTTTCCCCGAGATTTACGGGTATGCTTCTGAGAAGAATACAAACAGTCTGATTAGAAGGGAAGTTGTAGAACGGTGAGCACAAGTCAAATAGGGCAGTAAAAAATAATAATTCGCAATGCTGTGTAAATAGCAAACGAAAATGCAATCACATTACGTTTGACACTACAACTACCCGAAACGTCTGTGGAATTTCTTTCAATTCCATCTTTTTGAAGGATAAACAAAAATACATTTGATGAAAATATTTTTTATTCGAAATTTTTTTATTAATTGTTTAAAAAAAAGTATATATTCCTCGTCCCCTAAGCCATTAAATCTTTAACTTTTCACATGTATTCCGTAGTAGCAAAGTTCCCTGGATGTGGGCTAATATCAAAAAGTGTTAAAGTGGGGGGAGGGGATTTCGTTTTGGGAGGCAGAAAAACAATTATCAACCCTTTGTGGAGGGCTACTTGCCGACCAATAAGAGGCGTGTAACTGTCTGACGGAGCAATCGTTATCAATCCTTCCTCAAAGCACGCAGATTACGGTAAGGCCACTCAGGTGTCAAATTACTAAAAAGAGAAACCGAAGACGATCTGTAGAAACCATTAACGAAACGTAACCAGTCCGAACAGATGTAATTAAATGTTATGTTCAACATACGTTTGACCATACACGTTTTAAAAATTCTCCCATCATACCACACGGATCAAAAGTGTCCCAAGCCCACCACTATATCTCAATACTCTATGGGATACATGTTGCCCAAACCCACACGCAAAGGTTAAAGATTTAAAAAAAAATCTTTATGTTTATCTTAGTGGTATCTTTATAAAAATACATGCATTTATAACTGCGGGCTGGTTTCGCGTGCTCGTGGGTTACACTCCTCGACCGTGATATTTGGGGGGTAGTGGCCTTGGTGTACTGGTGTACTCTAAGCCTCTGAGTCTTTGTATCCCATCCAACCCTTTTTACTATTTGAGAATTGAAGTATTGATAACTGCCAAATCTAAGATAAAAAAAATTGAAAAGCTATATATAAAGAACCCTGCTTTCGTATAATAATTACTGGCTAATCGGTCAACAATACCCCACCAAAATTTGGTTTTGTTGTAAAATGTGATTCTTTCAAAGATATGTTTAGTATTACCTTTTATTTTTATATTTTAGTGTTGGAATTTAGGATTAATAACTTTTTGTTTGCATTTATAATTTGAGTGTGCTTACTCATCTGATATATCATGTTTTGTGGGAAATGCCTCAAAGGTGTTCATCGATATTTTAAAGTGTAAGTTAGTTAGGTTAGTTAAATAGTTTACTTAAATAAACAGTAAGTCACCTGTAGTCATTTTATTTTATCTAATTCGTTTCAATCATTAAAGTATCATTAATATATGACTATCCATTTGAAAAAGATGTTTTTTAAAGTAACTCGCAAAACAATTTTTAACTTAACTTTTGCTAACGCAAAAATATATTATTGAAAAAAATGTAGGAAAAATAAAACACAATCACTAAAATGTGAAAGTTTCCGATTTTTGAATAATTAATAATCTAATTTTAATTTTCACATACTACCTTTTGCAATTGGGATAAGGATTTAACAAATTTTGCAAATGTGTGCGTCGATAACTTGTCAGTTTTTTTCAATAACGAAGACTACTACATCCACATTCAAATCAATTAAAAATCATGTTCTTTTACCCTTTGTTTGATCTTAAAAGCAAAACAAAAATTTTAATTCGTAAGAAAACGGCCATTATATTTTACAAATCTTTTACTGAAAAATATATTTTAAAAACCATATTTATATAAATAATCAAGCTTCTTAAACATCCTTAAAAGGTTTTTATTAAAAACATAATTTAAACTTTATCGTTTGGATTTTACAGCTTTTCTAAATGGTTTCAACTTGCACTAATAAGAATTCTGGATCAGCAATATCCCATTTCTCCATAGACTAGTTGTTGAACCACTTTTCGAACATAAGTATTATACTAAGAACAGAATTTCTCTTGCAGAGCGTAGAAATATCGTACATTGAGTCCCAAAAGTTAAGCATGCGGTAAATTAAACATAAATCAAAAAGTTCTGCTTGGATTAACCCTAAATTTTACATTAATGAGGTGAATAACGTTATATATCAAACTAATACGAGTAATAATTTTTTTAATAATTTTATTTTGGTATTTTTATTAATGATTTATGTCTATACATTACATTTCGTACAACGAATTCGCTTTTTCCAATAATGAAGGTGATTTACCATCATCTGAATTATAAAGTTAGGGGAAACCGGGGGCAACAAAGGGCAAAATATTTTTTTATTTTTTATTTTTTACTATTAAATAAAGTATTTTGCTGCTTTATTTTAAAATTGAAGCATCAGAGTTAAATTTTGAATCACACATAATTGATTTTGCAATGTAACTTTAAAAACGGAATGAAAATAAAAACAGAAACTAAGAACAAAAACTGGGAACATTATTAGTTTTCCACTGCATTCCCCTAATCTAGTGTTTCAGCATTGTTTTGTAAATTGTCATTTTATTCTTTCTACACACCAAATCAAGCGTAAAAATTGCAAAAGCCCAACCGAGTGAAAAGAATTTAACAGAAGGAAACATCACACCTTCGACCGATTTGAGTGCAGTGAAGTGTCTTTTTTATATCTTCTTTTCTATTTAAGTATCTCATATTCTCACCTACGAAATAAAGATTACGAAACTTCCAAATTCAATGAAATTCTTCAAGAAACAATAAAGTTCTTTTTTTTTTATCTTTAGGGGAGACTGTTGTAGCTAAGGACGGCTGTGTATGCTGACACTTTTTTTCAAAATTTGTGAACGGATTTCACCGATTGCGTCCAACAATTAACCCTAATTCAGAGAGATGAATCATATAATTGTTCTTAGGAAATATGGTAACAGAAAGCATATTCCGTACTCAAACTGTACTAGTGTTTATTCTTCGTAAACACAGTGGGTAAATAAAGTGGTTGGGCAAATAGCATTTAAGCTGGGGAGTGTTTAAAAGTTTCATTGTCGGTGTGTGTGTCATTGTAAGAGACGTTATAAGTTTTCACCATATGATTAAACTTGTAATGGTCACATCCCCCCCCCCCCCCCTTCACAGCGACCGAAGTGAGAATTCGTTTGCGAATCAAACATAATTGTTCTTTGAAAATATGGTAACTGTAAGCATATTCCGGACGCAAACTGTACTAGATGTTCATTCTTCGTAAACACAATGGGTAAATAAGGGGGTAGGGCTAATAGCATTTAAGCTGGGGAGTGTTTATATCTTTCATTGTCAGTGTGTGTGCCATTGTATGTGTCATTATAAGTTTTCACCATAGAATTAAACTTGTAATGACCCCCCTTCAAAGTGACAGAAGTGAGAATTCGTTTGCGAATCAAACATAATTGTTCTTTGAAAATATGGTAACTGTAAGCATATTCCGGACGCAAACTGTACTAGATGTTCATTCTTCGTAAACACAATGGGTAAATAAGGGGGTAGGGCAAATAGCATTTAAGCTGGGGAGTGTTTACAAGTTTCATTGTCATTGTGTGTGTCATTATAAGTTTTCACTATAGGATTAAACTTGTAATGGCCACATCCCCCCCCCCCTCTTCACAGCGACCGAAGCGAGAATTCGTTTGCGAATCAGACCTTGGAAACGGATTTGGCAGAGCGTCCTCAAAACATGGAGGATTTGGAAACCCTGGAGGATTTAAACCAAGGCGGATTTGACGCCCCTTAGTTACACATATTTCCATAACTTTGGAACACAAGGAAACTGCACTATAAACTGCCTCCCAAGCAGATACTTCCATTCAAAATAAAAATTAAAATAATCAACGCGATGGAAGCATAGACCATAAGAAAAAAATTAAATAAATTCCTCAGAAGCCATTAAAGAAGAAGCCATTCCTAAGAACTCCCCAATCTTCCGCAGAATAACAACACTCTGAGCCAAATTGCACGGAACACGAATAAATCTGATAGATTCTTAGCACAGTTAGTGGCTTCAGCTGTCGGTTTTCAACAAATGGAACAATAAAAAAAACAAAGCTATATATTTCTTAACCCCCCCCCCCCCTTTATAACACACTTGCTTCAATTTAACTACCAGAGTTAAACTGCGGGCGTATTATAGACGTGTGAATAATTTAGAATACTTGATAAAGTAAATCACCATTTAGCCGGCTAACTCAATTTGGAAAAGGGGGACAGGAAAGAAAAAAACAACTTATTCGCAAATGGCCCGGTCTTTTTGGGAAGCTATTAATCGGTTTAAGAAACATTAACTTTTACAGCCCTCTTTCGCTGCAGCGGCTAATCGCGTGTGAGAAGCCAGTGAAAATATCGACAAGTGGGGTTTTCCTTGCTTCCGATACGTTGGCTACTAATTTCGTTTACCGACTGTGCGTAGGAGGAACTGAAATTATAAGTTCTGCGATAGCTGATACTATTTGTCTTCTTGGGTTGTTGTGTGGTTACAAGGCAAAGTGGTTTTGTGTGATTGCGAATTTGAAGTCAAAGAAGTATTCGAGAAAAGTAATAGCTGCTTAAATAAACGTCGTACTGGAACAATGTCTCGTAATTTTAATCAATGGTCAAGGTTATTTGTTGGTTTAAATCAGGGCCTGATTACTGAATAGGCTCTTGAAGCCCAGGGTTACACATTGCATTTTTGAAGGGGCCCCAAATCACTAAATTTATCCTTAAAAAAATATATTACAAAGCCGCGGCATCTTAATAGGGGCACCGCCAAATACTGCAAAAGTTTCATAATTAATTAGATTATCAGTAATTTCCAAAGTATAAATCTAAAAGTAAAAATCATCCCAAATCTAAAAATAATTGAAGTACCGTAAGATGCGTAACTGCAAGTTAGAAACTACAAAATTGCTCCCAAAGAAAAGGAAAATGTTTCAAAACTCACCAAAGGGAAGCTGTATAAAACTATGCGGTAAACCGTCGACTTTGTAAAAGGATCTTGTATCAGTAATAACACTTATATATAGCAAGACATTTGATTCGTTGAAAATTCCTATGACGTCAATAAACAGTGAGGTGGATCGAGAAGGCTTAAACCCAAAAGAGCTCCACCTTTTAGTTTCATTCCCTTAAAAATCAGATACTTAGAAGACCCTTCGCAACAGTTTGGTTTGGTTTGGTTTTGTTAATTAACGTCGCACTAGAGCTACACAGTGGGCTATTGGCGACGGTTCGAGGTCAATCTCGAAGGAAAGACCCGGGAACACATTCACACACACATTCATAATGCACCTCGTTATTTTAGAACCATGGTCAGATGACGAGGAAACACCTGAACTGGCACCCAACGCCTTCAATAGACGTCGGGACTTTGGACTCCGATAAGATTTATCGTGCACCAGTCCCGTATACACGCCAGTATAATTTGTTGGATATTCTGGACGACTTTCTAGTATTTTTATAGCGAAGCTGGCAACCCTCCGATCACAAGATCACCCTTCGCAACAGATTTTGACTGTTTTGGAAAATCTTGCGAACGGAATATATAAGCAAGCTTTGTCGCATCGATTCAGACAGTCAGTTGATAGTCGAAGTCTAGTGAAAATAAACTCCGCCCATGATATTGTTATTAAAGAGTTTTATTTATTTTATCTCTTACTTATGATTCGTAATACTTTTTACTTGGGGTAGGGCCCCGTGAGCAAATCTAAATTTTGAAAAAAGGCACCGCGACTCAAAAAATTTTAGGTACCACTGTGTTAAGGAAATCTCAAATCTTCAAAAGTGCAATTTTTGACTCACCCCACTTGTCTCCTGTGATTCCAGTTTAACGACGTGAACTGCCGTCAAAGTTAACCCCCGCATATAAAACTTGCTTAAGTACAGATAAGCGGCTCAAAAAGATGGATTCAAAATCCGTGACTTGATTTATGGGAATTTTCTTCAGTCCATAAAATTTTTGCGTTTCCCTTTGCCACTTGGAGCGAGGATTGAATTAACTCCCGTGAAAGAAAATATTATAAATGGAAGATTTTTTTTAAAAAAATATTTTTGGTTCTAAAATATCGTTTTCCGGATTTTACCGGAATTTGACTTTATGGGTGGTATACGTGTCAAAATAAAAGGAACGACTATTTATTTTGTGGAACGTTTAGAAAAAATGTGTCTTTTTCATCCGGAGTAGATTTTAATTTAAAAAAAGACGATCTTGAAGGAGTGATAATGTTGTTATATTAATTCTATTGTAAAAAGTCAGTAATCTATTCGCATTCTGAAACTCGCGTATATTTCCTTGCTCTATCGAATTTTAACGCCAATATCAATGAGCCTAATTAATGGCACTTTGACACCGTTAAAATAGTGTAAAAGTAATTTTTTTAAAAATCTAAAATATAATTAAAACATAAACAAAACCAGATTCATATGGATATAATTATAATTTGTAATAGTATTCTGGAAAATTTTGCGCAATATAAAAATATACGAAAGAAAAATGGAAACATATCAACACATCGCAATATTGAAATCCTTATTGGAGGATTTTAATTTATGCAGTATACGTTATCGGAAATCTAGTTATGCGCGAAAAATTTTGTTTATAATAACCTTTGATTTCATATAATTGATCTTAATAACATTTAAAAATCCTATAGAAAAAAATATTCTACTTTAAAAAAAAAAAATTATATATTAAAAAAGGAACTGAGTTATTACAACTTACCCCATTACACCATTCCATTAATTGGCATATATTTTTACTGTTTGTCGGGAAAAAAATTTTACTGTGGGTGCCTGTATGGATAATTTTGTTTAATGGTAGGAAGAGAGAGAGATCCCATCATGATTTTTTGTCCATAAATTAAAGTTTACATGAAATATCACACATGTTAAAGGATTTATTTACATGTGTGAATTTTTAATAAACAAAAACGTTCATAGTTCCTTAAGGGGGTCCGATACCCAAAATTCGCAAAAAAAGTCATTTTTTTTTATATTTAAAAAATAATATTCAAACTTATCTTAATAACTCACAAAAAACTGCTTCAAAAAATTTCTATTACTTTTTTAGTTATGAATGTTTTAATGATGTGTTCCTATAACATAGTTGTATCATATGTAAACTTTAAAAGCAAATATCTCTGTTCGTGGTTTTGAAATTTAATGAACACTAAAATAGCTAAGGCTTTTTTACTATTATACTTAAAATCCTAATTTTTGTGTGTATAGCAAGATAAATATATTTTAAATAGATGTATGCATTCAGATTTCCTATTTTTACCATAATTTGTTTTTTAAAACCACTTAAAATGGAATTTTATTTTTTTTCGTCCATTTTTTTTCCAAAATTTTTAATATATTTTATTTTTTTAAAGTGATGTATCTGAATCAAAATTTGAATGCATACATCTATTTGCATATTATTCAAGATCTTAAATAAAAAAAATTGCTTCAAAATATTGAAAAACAAAAAAGGAGTAGGAATTTTAAAATTGTTAAAAAATTTACTAAAATTTTAATTTAAAAATAAATGTGCAATTTAAAAAAAAAATTGAGCGTCTTAAAATGGTTTTTTATGCATATTTAGAAAGAGAAAAAAAATTGGATTGTACAAGTATAAAAATAAAGAAAAAAATGTCGAAGGTATCGGACCCCCTTAACGGTTGTGATAAAAATACAAAATCAAAATGGCAGAATTGGTACAATTAAAAGTATGAAATTATTATTATTTGTGTGCGTGCAGGCTATGAAGGTTTGAGTGCCGTGGTTGAACTTATCCCGTTTTCACGGGACTTGTACAACCGCCGGACATTGAAAAAGAAAAACAATTGCAGAAAATCAATGGTAGATTATGGATAAAACATAATTACAAGTTATTGTAGTTAAATATACCCAAGTAGTGTGTGCTGAGTTTAATTTTTTTGTATTTCTTTATAGTTATCTCACAGTAATAGTTTAAAAATAAAAATGAAAATTAACCCGGTTGCACTTACGCCACTTCACCCCCACTTGCTTTACAAAACATTAAACACCAATCATTTCCACTGTAACTCATAACCCCTACTTTAAGGAAGTTTTAAAGAAATCTTGCTAGTATAACCCCTTTACAACAACGCCCGTACACATTGACCAGCAAAGAGGCCCTTCTACGCTGCAGTGCCAAGGAAACTACTAGTAGATATATGTATCGATTTTACCATCACAAAGCCATTATGCAGTTGCTAGCAAGCCTACAAATTGATTTAAAATCATGAGGCGAACGAAAACTTTGTCTTTAATGTCTTACAAGCTTTTAATGTCTTATATAAACACTGCACATTTGGCTTGAAATGTTTTCATGGCTTGCGTTGCTGTGAATTGATTTTTGAGCTCATGAATGGCTAAATAAATTGTCATATTTACTGGATTACGTTTACATCTTTTAGAAAAGAATATTTATGTATTTGTGTTTAATCAAAACTAAATCTTTGCTTACATTAAATTTATAAACATTTTACAGTTTTGGGAAAAGTTATGTATATTTTTTAATTTTATATTTTAAAATGCTATTATTAATGTTCAATAAGAGAGAAAATTAGTTGGCTATGTTTATCGAGACAACCACAACTTTTAAAGAGTGTAAAGTAAATCTAATGTTATCAAGGACAAATGATAACTGTATAAATATAATTTGTGAAAGAGATTAACACAGTTCCTGTATACTTAAGCGGTTTATTATCATTCAAAGCGTACTACTATTCTACATTGCCTTACATTCAACAAGTTGCCAGATACAGTAACTAAAATTATATAATAATAACTAAAACGATACGATAATATACAATCGATACATAACACGGTGAGGGGGGAAAGTGCGAACGGCAACAATTTGGCGACTGCAATTTCAGATGAAGTTCGAAAATTTCAGTGATTTTCCAAAGCAGACATTCAAAATATTATTTTGCAAGTTAAAATTTATTCACTAATAATAATTTAACTCGTCTACCATAAAGTGAGTGGTACGTGTTTGGATTCCGAACAAACCGCACTGTATGCTTTTTACGTTATGTCTCGTTTCTAGAACGACGTCTGTGATTATCAGATGTTCGTTAAACAAACGCAACCGCCCCAAACACCATTACTGTTAAAAACCCTAAACTCTGATCGTTGCGGTATACTTCACCACATATGCAACTTTTACTCGGTACCGATTTTAATGACGTAACACGATGTAAATCTTAAAAATATGTGACCGCCAAAATCAATTTTATCTATACAAATGACATTTGTTTTACGAGTTAATCACTATTGTTATCTTTAAGAAATTAAAAAAAAAACTCTGATCAGAGATTTTGGGTCCATAAATGCTTCGTTCAATTTCGTTTAGTAGAATCGAGGCATTTTTATTTCAAGAAACAGAGAGCCAATCACATTTAAAGGGAAAGGTAGTTAGTTGCCTTAAATTAAGTAACTTAGCAAATTTAGTAAATATTTCTTTGTCAAGTGGAATTTAATCAAATAAATAGTTAGGATGTTCCTTTTATATATTTTTTTTAATATAAATTTGAGTCGTATGCACGTGTAAACAATTGAATACAGATCTACTAGCACCAAATTGGCAACAGATCTTGTTCTACTATTATGTAATTGGAAATTTCAATTAGAAACTGGTGGATAAATTAATTTCATTTCCAAAATAATTTAGATTGTTTAAATAGATTGTTCTAAATTAAAAATGGTTCAAATGTCAGATGAAGATCTGAGAGAACAGCTAATGAATCTCGGAGAAGATGTAGGTCCGCTGAATAGCTCAACTAGACAATATTGGGAGAAACTTTTGGCAAAGCATAAGGACAACGGGAAAAAGAAAACCTCTCAAGCAAGAAATACCAAGTCTTCTGTAGCCAGCCGCAATAAAAAAAATCAAAAGACAAAGAAACCAGTGCAAATTCAACAAAGAGGTGGGATTTTACTTTGAATTTTAATATTTTCATAGTGAAGATTGTGCCATTATTTTTCTCTTGGATGAATTGCTTAATTCGGTTAATTCGTAGTGTACGTTGCCACCGCCAAATGTGATTTGGCGACAATTGGTAATTGATAAATTTTATATTTGGAAACATTATTTCATGACGTTCCTGGTAATATCATGATGTACGGAAACCCTACATTTTTTTTCTTGCTCCGTTTCACTTTGTTTGCCAAGGCTTTGGCGCCAATTTTCAGAATCGCGCCAAGGAGGCACCGTACACTAGGAATTTACCCTAAATTCTTTACATAATTAACTATTATAATATGTTATTAATAACTGTATACAATTTTTTTTAAATAAAGAATATGGAGCTAGTCCGCCAAGGCATCAAAATTAATGTCGCCAAATATCCTTTCAGTTCAAATTGACCAACTTGACACAAAACTTACGAAATATATTTTACATGCCTGCGCAATTTCGAATCCAAATTCTAATTTCGTAAGTTTTCAAATTGCCATTTTGTAATAAATTATTACGTTGTATTGCTCATTCACTATTTAATAATTACTTACTGATAGTTTCACTTCGTATATTTACTAATAGTTTCGTATAAGTTGTAAACCATCGCCAAAACTATGTCAGGTAAGTTGCCAATTCCATTTCTCGCATTAGTTTAATCTACCGCAACTCTCCATTAACTTGTTTACGTGACATCGATATATTGGTGTTAGAAATGGAAACCCTTGGTCTTCCATGCCAAAGTTGTCCATGAAAATTTACTTGGCGGAGCAGTTATTTTTGTTTTCACTTTTACCCAAAATTTGGTAACTAAGGAATAAAGGGGCACTCAGCCAAGGGATTAAAATTAATATTGTCAAATATGATTTTTGTTCAAATTGGTAACCCTGTACAATACAAATTTTGCACACATATTGATTAATAATGTCTAATTGGTTTGGGCAAGAAAATGGTTCAAAATACGTGTCTTAAAAAATTTTAGATCAAGACCTTTTGTCAATAAAGTTGGTGGTGAAAAGTAGTTTTGGCGGACTACCCTCTTATTCTTAAGTGTTACCCGAAATGCTGTGTCTGCTTATGATTTTAACTAACATATTTATATTAATTACGTAACATGTAAATTTCAAAAAAGTTTAATTTTTAAAATGTTGTTTACTTTTGTCATTTTATCTCCAAAATGAATGTTCATGAAAATTATGCAGTTTATAGAAGATATTCAAAATCTCATTTCCATTTTCTGTGCATATTTGTCAGTATTCTATGATTATAGAATGTTTTTAATATTTCAATAAATATTCTATATTCCTACTAAAATTTATATCGTGAAAATAGCATTGTAAATATTTTAAATGATTTAGGAGTTGACGTCGTTTTATATCGCGATTAAGTAATGTCGAAAATACAATAGAAGTACATTTATTAAAATACAATAGAAGTATATTTATTAAAATACAATAGAAGTATATTTATTAAAATACAATAGAAGTATATTTATTAAAATACAATAGAAGTATATTTATTAAAATACAATAGAAGTATATTTATTAAAATACAAATACAACGTTAAAATACGCAATAAAAGTCCATACAAATCTGGACATGTTTCAGGAGATACATCTCCTTTCATCAGCCCAATTTTGGCTGAAATTTGGTTGTTTTGGCCAAATTTGGCTGATTTCAGTTGAAATTGTTACACTGCACAATAATTGTGCAGTGTGTTTTATATGCATAAACAAATTCGCAATGTTTGAAATCGTAAGTTCGTTCGATTTTAAAATAGACATTTCGTGATTACTAATATGCACAGTATTTGCGCAGTATGAAATACGCGGATTTTGAAATGGTAACCCTAGGCTTAACCAAACTTAGCAATTAAAAATTGATTTAGCGGAATACCACCGTATTCTTAAGTTTTACACAGGAATCTCACTCTCCTGAATGTAATATCATATATATTATTTTTGTAGTAAAGATCCCTTTTACGGCTAAAATACACAACGGACCTTAGCACATGAGGTATCAAAACAATAAGCACTGACTAATCGTTCGTTTATCTCATAAATATCAATGGTTTTATAAAAAAAACGTATCTAAAAATAATCCATTTAAACGTGTGTGTTTTTTAAACAAACCTTTGATAATGCTGCCATCTATCAATGAGCAGAAGCGCTAAACTTTTATGTTTTTTAAAGGAAATAGGGTACTTTGGGATTATCCCGTCGACCATTTTCGCCAAACCCAATATTATCGCCAATAGATATTTTTGGCCGCCGAAGTGATTTATATAATAATATATATGGTTATTATTATTTATTTATTATTTGTTTATTATTATGATTTTATAAATTTATTGTGTTTACAATGTTTATTTTGGAAAAAAATTTCATGGAAAAACTAGCGCCAAAGGATTTGGCGAGCGTTGGCAGGTCGACAGGATAATCCCAAAGTACCGGAAATAGTTAGGTGTGTGTGAGGTGAAGGTGTTTTTTTATGCGCTAATTATCCCTCGGGCATGCTGGTATACTGTAATTACCCATAAATCCTATTATCATGGGATAAAGATAAGATGTTGAATCTGGTGCAAATTATGATAATACTTTAATCACGCCAAAACAAAATAGCCAAGGCTGAAAATTTCATTCGTCAGATTATATTACTTTTCATTATTCAGGCACATTTCGCAACCACTAAGTTACGTAAATTTTGAAGTACATCTTTACCCATTCTGGTTGTAGTTCTTGGAACGTGTATGCTTTTATTTACAGATAAAATACTCATTGACAATTTGAAAGAGTTTGGAGTAACAGTACCAAAGGGACCACTCAATGACGCAATAAGAATTCAATTTCAAAAGAAACTGGATGATCTGTTGTCAGATTCTGAGTTTAAGGATCATGAATTAGAATGTGAATTAGAACAAAGTGATTCTGACCATTATTCAAAAGGTATTTTTAAAGTGTCGTGCGGTAGATATTGCTTCATTATGAAGCCGTTTGATTAAATGAAAACTAGGCATCCCACACTCCAAACTATTCATCCAAGAAAAAAATTGCTAGTCCCAATAATATGGGACAAACTAAAAATTCTTCTGTCAAAATCTACAAATTCGGGTTTTTATAGATAAAAGCCGACGCGAATAAAAAACAATCGCCAAATTCTTTGTTCAAAGTAACTTTTTGTCTCTAACAATGTCGATCCTTAGCTCTAACAACAACCCCGGTTACATAAGAGCCAACTAGTTAAATTCTATATTTCGGATATATTTTTATTCTTACTACCTAAACCTAAAGTATTTTGTTTGGCGCCACTTGGCTTATTATTACTCTGACTTAGGCAATCTTTCATCCAGTTCCTCAGTACAATTTGGCGAAACAAGCCTTACCAGCTAATGCGCCACTAACCCCAAACAACATCATCATGCCTCTTATAATCCAATAAACAAATTGCTGTATTCTTATAAAATTTCAATTGTAAATATTGTATTTGACTCGATTATAGTTTTTCCGTATAAAGAGCAACTTCTTTTTACCTATGGTACCACAATACTCTTAATTATTTGGTTAACTATATTTTAAGTTAACAAAATAATTAATGTCAGACTCCTAACATCTATATGTGACCTCGAAGAATCGTGATCTCCGGCCTTTGACCTCCGACTACGAAGAATAGCAACTTGTACCCTCTTTGAGCATTTAAACGTGATAGGGTGAGCATAAATCATGCTAGTACTGTGCATATCATAAATTAAATTGCCAAAATATAAACTTTATCGCTTACCAAATATCGAGGTACCGTGTACAAGGAATTACCGCAAACATTAATCATATTACATTTAGTATTATAAATACTTTTTGGATTTCATTTAAAAATTCTTTAAGCTTCATTTTTGAAATTTTAAAGGTCGTTTGAGAAGAATCCTTTAAGAGATATTCGCAATCTAGAAATTTATTTTCGACGGATCTTTTTTGGATAATAGACTAGGAACTCATTAACAATTTGAGTGCATTTGGAATAAGAGTACATTTCAAATCACTAAATCTCGCACTAAATCACTAAATTCTGTAAGCAGTGGTGGCGATTCGGGGGGTCAAGAGGGAGTGGTTTCCACAGCATTTTTTTAATTTTGCCTCCTCATTTTGTAAAAAAAAAATCCATTTTTTTGCTGCATTGCCAAACAAGAATAAATGGCATACCATAATGTACAGGAAGGAGGTCTGCATCGACAATGCTAATTATTAATACTCTTGGATTCCTACTAGAATTTTCTAGAAGGAATCCAAGACATTTAACAAAAAAAATAACTTGTTTCAATTCAGCTTTATTGTTAAATAACAATTCTTCAAAATATATGTTATTACATATTTGCTACTGTATATTTTAAGTTGTTATAAACAGGAATGAGGGCTGCATCGACAATGCTAATTATTAACCCATTTCGGCCGCTGATATTTGTACCGTGTGGAGGAAAAAGTGCAGTTAAATCTGCGTTAAAGAATATTCTAGAAGGAATCCAAGACATTTAACAAAAAAATAACTTTTTTCAATTCAGCTTTATTGTTAAATAACAATTCTTCAAAATATATGTTATTACATATTTGCTACTGTGTATTTTAAGTTGTTATACTTCAAATAACAAAAAGTAATAAGTAAGTATAAAAGTGCAATATTTATTATAATTTTTATTTTTTAACAGTTGGTAGGGTGGTAAAACTTATACTACCCCTCCCCCCATACACACACTTCTGGTTTCTTCTTGATCTTACCCCCCCCCCCCTTTCCCTATTTTTAGCACCCAATCGCCGCCCCTGTCTGTAAGAACATTTTATTATTCAAAGTACAGAAATTTAGAAGTACATCGTATTGGCGTGAATCCGAAAGAGGCCAAAAATAATCTGGCAAATGGCATTATCAGCAGACTTTTTTTGTTTTGGCAATATCAAGTGTTGACGCAAGCTTAACCTGGATTCAACTTATTTACTAATTACAGTTGTATTTCGTCGAATATATTTCCTTTTATTTACAGAATTTGGCGTAAAGCTGCCAAGAGGACCACTTAATGATACAATTCGAAAACAATATGAAAGTCTAATAGCAAAGGTTTCGTCTGAGGATTATGATGTTGAAGGCGAATTAAAGCCACGCCAAAGTGAATCTTCCCATTATATAAGAGGTACTTTTAACGTTTCATGCTGTACATATTGGTCCACCATCAAGCCATACATTCAAAAAAAAATTTTAAAAAAGTTAACTAGACGTTAAAAATATTTAACTAGATCAAATAGCGTGGGCAAAATAAAAATTAGTCTGTTTAATCAATAAATTCATTTTATTTTAAATTAAATAAAACACGCATAAAAACTCTCGCCAAATTCTTTGTTCATGGTAACTTTCTGTCACTAACAATATCGTTTTTTAATATTAATTGTATACAATGATGTAATTTTGAAGACTAACTTTTCACATATTATAAAGAAGTAATTTTAATAAAATTATATATAGTCTAAAATCCATAATTGTTAACTGAAAATCTTTAAGTTAATGAAGTAAGTTAAGTAAATACACGCAAGGCAACTAGTCTTTTTAGATAGATTAAATTTTCAAATATATTTATATACTTAATGTAATATATTTAAACCAAAATGTGTGTATTAGAATTAAATTGAACCATATTATGTATCACTAAATCTTTCTTTGACTATGAAAATACAAATAAACACATTAATTTGTTTTCAATGTAGTAACACATATAAACTTTTATGCTGAGTTGTGCTAAATTAATAGTTTAATTTAAGTGCTACACACTAACAAGCATCTAATTTGTTCCATAATCCAAACTAGTTTATTAACATAAAGATTTTCGGTTAACAATTATGGATTTTACACTATAAGTAATTTTATCAAATTTACACGTCCCTGTGTGCTGCTTTATAACGTATATAAAGTTAGTCTGTAAAAATGTTTGAAATAATTTAATCAAATTGAATTTCTAATATCGTATGGGATATATAAATCCGTTCTTTACCAATAATTAAAATGCGTCCTTAATATTTAGTTGTTGTTTTCTTTGAAATTGAAAAATCATTCTTCGGTTGTGTTGAACTTATTTTTCTTTGAAACAAGGAAAGAACAAGACTGTATAAACCGAAAAAGGCATCAGCTATACTGGATAATGTGACCTAATAGAACAGTCCTTCTGCTGATCGTTGCGAGTAGGCAGTCTAATCATAAACGTTGAACTTCTCTCTTCACTTAATTTCCACTCATGTTACTTCCGCAATCTTAGATTTATTAATAACTAGATGAAGTGCCCGGCGTTTCCCGGAGAAAAACGGATGATATTTTACATATCTGATCATATTTTAGTTCAGTTGTTGATATAGTTATTCATTCGGCGAATTTTTTAATTCATTTGGCGACATTTTTATTCATTTTGGTGACATTTTTAATGCATTTGCGATATTTTTATTCATTTGGCGACTACATTTTTGCTGTATATTGGTGATATTTACTCATCAGCCAATCAGAATGCATCGTTTATCCATCCTCAAGGCTAACTATGTAAGATATTTTATATTGTTACAATGTTGAAATATTCCACTGTTACATTATTGTATTATTATAATTAAGTTTTAGTAAGAAGGCAAATAGGTTAAGAAAGTTAAGGGGTAGGAAAGGGGAATGGGGGTGGTTATTCGAAATTCCATGTACAGCCGCGGAAAAAAAAACGAACCACCGATGATTATTTCGTTAGTTTTTATAGTAGAGCTAAACTTAATATACCGTTTTGTAGGGAATAAAGTCTACTATACATTGATATACAAGAAATTTGCATAGAGGATTATCTTCATATTTGAATCCGCACCAACTTTAAAATTTTCAATAGCAACACATACTTTTGATAGCGTAGAAATGTTCCCCGCCCTCAAAATAATCTAAATATAAATTTTCGTTAATTTCCTTCCATTATATGCAGAGATATTAGACAATATGTATCGATCTTATTTGAGGGGCTACTTCCACATTCAACAAAGTATTAGTTGAACTAAGAAATGAAATACGCTGATAGAAAATGTTTTGGCGTTAGCCGTGGTTCTTCTTTTCCCGTGGTCATTCATTCCCTCACTCCTTTATACACCTCGCCTTTATATAAGAATTTAGAATTTTATGCCAACGCGATCACAGCGCTTTTAATTTTCAAAATTAGTAGATTTCTGTTAAGTTTTGCAGATTTTAAATTTGTGTATGACCCCTTAAATTATCATTTGATGCACAGTTTAATATAGCCAAAAAACTACAAAGAGGAAAATCATGAAATTTTAGATATGCATATAAAACGGTTTTCTGAATCCATCACTATCAAACATGGTTGCTATTCATAAATTTTATGAATATTAATATTCTAATTTAAATAAAATTAAAAAATAGACATATAAGTAATGAAAGTTAGTGTATTTTATTTGGGTTGTTTAGAAGTAACACAGATAAAAATATCAGCTTCATAAAATTATTATTTCAAAAGATATGATTAAAAGTTTAAAAAATTCATTTAACATTACGAGTTCGAAACTTTCGATATTCCTAATTAAAAAACTACTTAACCAAATGACTTGCAAATTGATATTCAACGATAAATTTTGTCGTATATTCTAAATATTGAATCAAAATTGGGTGTTGCTATTGGAAATTTTAAAGTTGGTGCAGATTTTAATATGAAGATAGTCCCCTATGCAAATTTTTTGTATATCAATGTGTAGAAGACTTTATTCCCTACAAAATGGTATATTAAGTTTAGCTCTACTATGAAAACTAACGAAATAATCATTGGTGGTTCGGTTTTCTTTCCCCCAGCTGTACATAGTGACCGACCACTTGCTTTGAAGGTCAAATGTGCAAATTTTCGTCAAAATCACAATAAAACTGTAGATTTGTATAAACAACAAATGCAACCACACACATACAAACACACACTCTTCTTACATATACATAGATTTAACTTAAATATTTTTAACTAACAGATCTGGAACTCATAAACAATTTGAATGCATTTGGGATACGAGTATCAATAGAAACACTTAATGACGTCACAAGACCTGCATGGCAGAAGGCATTGGACAGAATGATGGCTGACACTTCGCGCATTGAACGCAATTCTGACGTTGGTCCTACACCACCACCTTTGCTCAAACGAAGTGAATCCTTGCTTCGATCTGTTCCAGTCGAAGGTACTTTACTATAGCGATGAACTTGTCTGATTGTCACTCGTATTCCTTCCATATTCAATTATTTAATTTAAATATCTCTTACATAACAGATCGGGAACCCATAAATAACTTGAATGCATTTGGAATGCGAGCGTCACTTGAAACAATGAACATCGTAACAAGACAAAAATTGGAAACACTGATGGCTGACACTTCGTACACCGGGCGTAATTCTAATAATGTGACCACAGCGCCATTTTTTCCCGGAAGAAATCAAGCCTTGTCCCAAACTGTGGTAGTTGAACATTTAAATGGTATTATACTAAATATTTTTAGTTGTAACTAAATATAAAAAAGTTTTATGTGAAGCATCGCACAACTTATGTAACCGTATATTTTCAATATATACTCGCAAATAAGACTAGGTTAATATTTCGATACAGAAAAACAACAGTTCATCGTTTCAAGTGTAAATCGCTTTAGACATATTATGTTTTTAATGGAGATATGTTACGAATAAGAAATGTATGCTTTCACAAAGAAAAATGCTTTTTGAATATTATATTTTCAGGCAACATTTTACTTTAACTTTCTTTTATTTCAACATGGGGAACACCTTAAATATATCAATGTAACAAAGCGAAAAATATATTTATAGGTATTTTCTAAAAATATATGTTTTATCACACGTAATCTAGTTATTTTTACACCGAGTCCAATATTTTTAACTTTCCGTATGCATTTTCAATATATGGAGAGCTGAGAATACAAATAGACTAATTACACCTGTGTTTGTTTTTAGAAAATGACCTCAAAGTTCTGATTTTTCAGTAACGTAACTTAGCGTTACTTGATCCCAAAATAAAAATAAGTTTTAAATAACTCCTGGGTCTACTGTCATGAAAATATAAATATGATATTACTTTATTTCCAACAATCACGTATATATGTTCATAGAGCAGACGCAGGAATGGTTAATTTTTTGTTTTGAGGGGGGGGGGGGAGTAAAATAACCATAACCCCCAGAGTCCAAGAAAAAATAAGTTGCGGTACATCGAGGTATTGGTATTTGTAATTTATAATGCGTATTATAGTTTTCGTGCTCAATAGCCACAATGTCTATCATACATATTGGAAATTATGTTGACGAATATCTCAAAGAAACCCAGTACATAACTTAGAAATTAAACTGTCGAAAATGGGAGCCGTTAAGTACATTTTAAAAAAATTACAATTATAACAACATGTTATGTATTACATTAATGCTTTTGTCCTAACAAAAAATAACTTACAAATTAACTATGCGATACTTTTTCATTATATAGGTCTTAAATTTACATGCCGTTATTACGTTCATTTTTAGAAAATTATCTTTATATTATCTGCTTGTAATTAAGGAAAATACTGGACTGTGGGAACATAGACTGATAGCCGCCAAATTGGTTTCTCTATATGGCAGTTCGTTGAGGCGATTTTTAAATGAGGTCATGAGGTTCCTGGCGATTCATAAACGATTAACTTTAGTCTTTTCTTAATTACCACTCCTGCACCTTCCATGCTTCTAGATTTTTAACCGACTGCCAAGCGCGCAACCCAAAACTCCAAAATAAAATCACCAGAAATTTAAACCGCCAAATCGCGCGCCAAGCCGAGAGGTTATAGATTCGACCATTATGTATTTTTTTTTATGTTTGTTCGCGCGTGATTTCGGTTCTATTTCTTATATTTGCACAATATTTTTTTGGTTGGATAGAAGATTTTTCAAAGGGGAGCAATTTGAAAAAAATATTCGGTCATCCGGCATTTAACTATCCGGAATTCTCAATTAACCTGACCGTTTGGAAAAAAATATTGTACGATTTCGAAAATTCCTTTTTTGTTGGATAGAGAAAAATCCACTTAGGAAAAATCTGCAAAATGTAATCGGTTATCCGGCTGTTATATCTCTAGAAATGTCGATTAACCGGAGTTTTTTTTCAAACAATTTATCTGTTTCATAATATTTTCATTGTTTAACAGAAGTTGAACAACAATGACATTTCGTTTAACCAGCATTAATTGCCATTGATAGGGATTGTTTTACAATATTCATTGTTACGCACATTCTACTTGAATTTATTGGTGAATAATAATAGGGGGCGAAGTCCCCCCCCCCCTCCCCGCGCTAAATTAAAAACTAAAAAGGGAAAAATAAAATAATCTTTCTAGAAAAAAAGAAAACGGACTGAAGGAAAATGCGCTAAAAAGTAAAAAATAATTTTTAATTTTACGACCAAGTTGAATAAATTGAATTATTGAATATCAATTTTATACTTATTACAACTTTTTGAAGATGGTGGTGCCAATTTACAAAAATCATACATAAATTTTGGCACCAATTTCGAAAAGTTTTAATAAGTATAAAATTGATATTCAATAATTCAATTTATTTAACTTGGTCGTAAAATTAAAAATTATTTTTTTACTTTTTAGCGCATTTTCCTTAAGTCGGTTTTCTTTTTTTCTAGAAAGATTATTGTATTTAATGATGTTACTTACATATCCCTTAAATAATAGATCCGGAGCTTGCGAACAATTTGAATGCATTTGGAATGCGGTTACCAATCGAATCACCGAATGACGTCACCGGACAACTATTGCAGAATAAATCGGAAACATTGAAGGCAGATACTGTATGCAGTGGACTTAATTCTGACAGCAGGCCTACACCACCAACTTTCCCCGGAAGCATTCAAGCCTTATCTCGAACTGTTCCAGTGGAACATTTAAATGGTACTCTTCCAAATACTTTTAGTTATTGTAACTAAATATAAAAAAAATTATTAGGAAGTATCGCACATTTTTTTACTCTTCAGTCTTAAATACCTACTAGCAAATAATATAGATTATGTTTCGATTGAAAAGTCGAAATTTTCTAATTCAATTGTGAATTGTTTTAAATGTCGTGTGCGTTTATTAGACAAAAAATTATTTAACCCCAAAATACTAATCACGCGTACATTTTACCCATTTTACTACTGACTTTAGATAGGGCTGGCTATATATGAGGTTAGTATTCTACGATTATAATAAGAGACTTTTTACTGATTTAGAAATGTATGCATACATAAAAAACATGTTTATTTTATTTTTGTTAATTATTATTTAATTGAGACACAATTTAATTATTTTTTTCTCATGTCAATTTGAGGAATTCTACAACTTTAACAACATAACAATAAAAAAAACATCGTTTAATCGTTCACGAAATAAAATCGTTTCAAGTAATTTTTTAGAAAAAAATAATATTTCATATCAAACATAGTCTAGTTACTAATATATACAAAATCTTAATGTTATTAAATTTTTATATGCATTCGTAATATTTGCAATAAACGCAACGTCGTCTCCAGGAAACTTAAACGAGATGTCGCAGGATCCTCGGGACTACACTTTCCCATAGTACAAGTCACCGGACATGGCATTTCACATACCCAGAGTAATTTTTAAATACTACTTTGCTAGAAGAAGACCTTAACAAAAACATTCACTAATAAACAAAAATACAAAAAAAAATCATTTTTCTATGATGCTGAGAGTAATAAAAAAGTAAATGGGTCTTTAATTCACAGATAAAGAACTCAGAGACAACTTGATGGCTTATGGTGTTTGCGTATCAAATGGTCCGTTGAATCACGCATCTCGAAGTCAGTTGCAGAACATATTGCACAATTTGACGAATGGAATTTCACCTGCGAATGGTAAATCAGACTTTTAAATTAAATTACCGTTTATCTCAAGAAAAAACAAGAACATAAAAGCTGTTTAAGTACATTTAGTATTAAATTACAATTATAACAACATTTAATATATTACGTTAATATTTTCATCCCAAAATAAAACATTACAAATTAACAATGAAAAATTTTATATTATATAGAACTTAGACTCATAAGCCGTCATTGCATTAATTTTTACAAAATTATTTCTATATTCTCTGCTTAGAAGCAAGGAAGGAACTTATAGTGATAGCCGCCATATTAGATTATTTAACTTGCCGTTTTTCTGGCAATCGTTACGAGTAGCCTATCGAGTCTTCACAATAAACTTTATTCCTAATTACTACACCTGTTCCTTCCATAATTTTAGATTCTTTAATGGATTAACTTGCTAATAATATATATCTTAAATAATAGATCTGGAACTGATAAAAAATTTGAATACATTTGGAATACTGGTGCCACTCGAATCACTGAATGACATCACCAGACTGTCATGGCAGAAGAAATTGGAAACATTAATGGCAGACACTTCTAGGATTGAACGTATTTCTGACAGCGGACCTACACCACCATCTCTGCCCCGAAGAAGTCAAGTATTGTCTCGAACTATGACAGTCGGACGTTTTAACGGTACTTTTTTAAAGGTTTTTAGTTGTTGTAACTAAATATAAAAAGTTTGTAGTGAAACATTCCCACATCTCTATTTACCCTTCAATCGTCACAATTTACTCGCAAATAAGTGTTAATTATGCTCTGGTTCAAAAGCCACAATTTTGTACATCTAGTGTGGATTGTTATAAACTGTTTTTGTGTTTAATAGGCTAAAATTCTTTAATAAAGGTTTGTTACTAATACGAAATGCATTTTTTTACATGAATTTTTTTTTTCTTTTATTTGACATTTTCAGATACATTTTGCTTATTCTTTTTTCATGTCAACTTGAGGAACACTAAAAATATACCAATATAATTTAAATAAAACTGTTTCATGTATTTTTTTTTAAGAAACAACTTGCATATATATATATAACGTAGTCTAGTAACTTACCTTTTACATTTCAATATTAATTCGCGATATTTATATGTATTCACACAAAGGAGTGATTTTTATAATACTACTTTCCTAGAAGAAGACCATAACAAAGAAAAAATCACAACTAAATAAATATACAAAAAAAATTCTATGATGCAAGCAGTAATAACAAGTAAAGTGTGTTTTAATTTTCAGACAAAGAACTCAAAGATAAGCTGATGACTTACGGAGTTAGTGTGCCTCGTGGTCCGTTAAATGACGCAACTCGAAATCAGTTGCAAAGCATATTGCACAATTTGTTGACTGGTGTTTCAACTGCGAATGGTAAATCAGACCTTATATATAAAAGTTACCTTATATCTAAAAGAAATCCTAAATTTAAAAAAAAATCCGTCGAGAATTAATCTGTTTAAGTGCATTTTCATCACAAATTAGCATAAATAACTTGAAATTGAACTATATGTAATACAGTTATAGATCTCAAATTCATTCATTTCTATTCATTTTTAAGAAAATTCTCTCAGCAGATCAATTTTTAAAGTATAAATATAAATTTTTACTACGTATGATGTAAACTGTACATATTTGGTACACTGTTAAAAATAGGTATTCGAAAATTAGTAAAAATGTACTCATTTTTGAGTACATTCGATGCTTATAATGGCTTCGAATGCAAAAGTACTCAAAATTAATTTCAAGCAGATGTTTGTTAACATAGGCTGCTTTCATTAATCACTTTAAATATCGAAGATTACAGCCAATTATTACAGGGAATCAAACCCAAATCCTCAGCATCGCAGTCCAGTGCCTTATCCGTTAAACTACTAGATCGAAATTCAGAAGTTATAAACAGAATAAATGTTTAAAAAAAGTCTGCCAAAAGAATAGGAAGTAATATAATTGAGTTGGAATAACTCAGTTTCTATTTAAGTAATCGACATTAAATAATTTGGCAAATCATCTTCTGAACAAATGTTTTAAGTTTGCCAGGTTTTAATAATATTGCTTCAACAGCTGTGATTAGCAATATTAAATCACATCGCTCATTTTTGAGAATGCACGATTACTTAATTTTGAGTACGTCATCTCTCATTTACGATGCAATTATTCTTAAAGTAGAACGAGTTGGTTCAGGTACTCGTTTTAGGTACCTTTTTTGTTCCACTGAACAACCTAACGTTTCTCTTGAATTGTATTTGGGATTCAATTCTAATCACTTTCCATATGTTGTATTAACTTTGAACTTTACTTACTTATGTTAGTCACAGTAAAAGGAATTTATTTAGTTAGAATGGTTAATAATTTAATGTAATGGTAATTACTAATGAATTACATAAAAAAATGGACATGATTTGGTGATACATACGCGATAAAATTGGATGTTAAAGGAAATTGCTGGTGGATTGTATGACTGAGAAAATTGCGATACATTCTCTATAAAACTGCGTCCTTTGAAAGTATGGCTTTATAGGCAGTATTGTGAATTAATATATAATTATTAAGCAATATCATATGATTACCCTTTGAATCACTCTGTATTGCTATCATTAATTTTAAAAACTATCAATTGAACAATTAGAACAATTGATTTTAGAAATAAGTTCTTATTACAACTAAATTTGTTTTACAACACATATTTATATAAATCCTATTCTTTTGAATACGGCAAAAAATACATATAATTTGTAATTCAATATTTTAAATTATAACTTTTGTGCACAACGGCTGATTTTCGTGTATATTTATAGGGAAGGGGAATATTAATTAATATTAATATTAATTATTAATATTAATTTCACATATACTCGATACTCTCAATTAGGCTCGAGTAATTACTTTAGCCTGACTGGTAGAGTACCGACATAACATGTACAACTTCCCGGGATCGATTCCGGGTGAATGTTAAAAATGCACTGCGCTGCATAATTCACTTCTTAAGATCAATAAAACATATTTTTAAACCTACTTTTATTTTGTTTGAATATATAATCAATAGTATACCTTACATTAATCATTAGTAAATCATTTGCATAGTCTTACAATAGTAATATTATACTGCAATTATTTTACATAAATTTTCACTTTAATGTATGCAAATAAACCCTTTGTTATTCATTGAGGTTTTTTTAAAGTGTTGATAGCCAAATCCAAGAATTCTTTTAAACTTTCTGGTCTATAGATTTTATTAGTGTTGGTAGACAGACTGAAATACCTCTATACACAAAAGTGTAATAATGTTCTGGTCGAACCACATGAAACGTGTTATATTTATCGTATGCACATGAAAATTATTTATTAATATTTTGTTTTAGATTACAGAGGATTGGAAAGAGAATACAACGATTTGAATTGTGTTCAACATGAAAATGGATCCCGCATCCAAAATGTGCCCGAAGCAAGAAGAAGCGTAGGGAAATTCTTGAAATCAACTATTCGTTTCCTGATGAAAGGGACAGTTGGTATTGCAGCCATTGTGGCACTAATGATTTTAGGACTCACCCTCCTTGATAACCTGGGCGTGCTAGATACATGAAGTGGACGAAATCACAGATATTACTTTATACAGGAAAAGTTCATCAAAATATTCGTTGTATTTTCGCAGACAGTGTATACAAAATAAAAAAATTATAATTGGAAATTTTCAACAATTGGAATGGCGTTATTAAATAACATTCGTCACGTAACAAACTGTTATATTCGATTTATTATTAGTCTACACTGGATTTAACGTTATTTTTATATAATTTATATAGTTTAAAATGCTATTTTTATATAACTTATATAGTTTATAATGCTATTTTTATATAATTTATGAAGTTTATAATGCTATTTTTATATAGTTTATATAGTTTATAATGCTATTTTTTAAAAATTTATATAGTTTATAATGCTATTTTTTAAAAATTTATATAGTTTATAATGCTATTTTTATATAATTTATATAGTTTATAATGCTATTTTTATATAATTTATATAGTTTATAATGCTCTTTTTATATAAACCTTCTGACCGTTACAAACGTATTTTTGCGTCCTTGCGTCTCTAGTTTTTCCAGCAATACACGCTATTTTAAAGTTCATAAAAAAAACTTTATTTTCTAATATTTTACAAACTTTCATTATTGGGTTGTAAATTCAAAGCCATCTTCTTAAGAATTAACAAGTTTTTTTTAACTAATATAAATTTATTAAACTATCATTTCAATTATCTAACAGAGAAAACATTTTTACAATTTTTTTTTTTTAATTTTTCTGAACGGTCAGAGGTTTAAAACTTTGTGATTGCAATGTTATTCCTGCATTAGAAATGCCATATATTTTTTATTTAATTTTAATACGAATTAACCTATAAAAAGTTTTAAAACTAGATAAAACAGCCATCATCATTTAGTATATAAACAACTTAAGCCAAACTCAATTTCCATAGAAGACACTCAAATGCAATATCAAAGGACCATTTTTTAATTTTGTTTTATAGTCATTGTGTAGTAAATCAAGAATTAGTGCAACATTTTTGGAATGTGGAGTAGCTGAAGAAGGGAAGAAGCAATTTAGTTTATATGTTCACATTTATTTACAAAATGGGTGTAGAACCTTCGAGCATGAATGGACTGTAGTAGAGCGAATATGACGTCATCATCGTGATGCAAACACATCAGACCTGATGGCACCAAACACGTGACTTCCTTTCAAAATGTATGAATGAAAAAACGTTCGCGATTGACTTGTGATTTTGAAATAACAGTAAATGTGTTACTTCATGAAGTACAGGATATTTTTTATGAATGAACTAGAACAATTTTATGAATGGATGACGTAATAAACCATGTGTCTGAGGCCACACATTTTGGCCTCACTTTGATGTTAGCGAGATTATAACCTTATGATTTCTCTACTATGAGGGATCCATATTAGAAAGATAGACCACGCTTTTCTTCGGAAGAACAGGTGTCTTGCGTAACTATGTCCCCAGGTGGCCGAGGGACAGCGAGTAAGGGGCGGAGCTCTCTGTTTAAAAATTCCAACTTTTTACGAGAATTTCAAAATTCGGAAGGTTGGTACCTAATAAAAAGAAACTGAGCTTATAAAACTCACTACGTCAGCACTGGTTACTTCGGCAACTTCTATTTTTAGTTCACGATTCTAAGTACAAAACGGGTGAACGCATTGCTTGGTGGGAGGCTATGTACGAAAATACTTCCGGAAGATCCTTCTGGCAGGATTTTGATCTGTCTGTCCTATAATCAAATATCAAAGCAGTGAAACAAACTTTAAAATTGGGAAAATCGCGTAACTGTCAATGGGTGATTCGTAAAAAATTGCAAGTTATTTATACTAAATCCATTGTACAAATTTTAATATTTACAACTGTTAAATTTTACTGTTAAATTACACTGTTAAATTTTTAGTTCAGCGATGTACCATAGCTTGGTGCAAAACAGAGGTCTGCAGCAAATTACACCTTATTATGGTGGAATCTAGGTTGAACTAAAAATCCTTTGTCGGAAAATAGCGAATGGTTCAACGATAATTGGTTCAACCTCTTTAACTGCAAACACTTTTTCGCTGGCATCAACAAACCGAAGAATCTTCTCCAATAAAGCCAACGATAAACAAGGGCCTCCGTGGCCCAGTGGATAAAGAAGTTCAGCTATGAATCAGAGATTTCCTAGTTCGAGCCCGATCGGTGGACTCGACAAAGAAAAGTATAAAGAAGTCGTGGTCTTGCTATTAGAGGGTTGGCAGCTTCACTACAAAAATACTAAGAAAACTCGAATTTTGAGTTTTATGCAACGGTGAGTTGTTAGGCCCATGGTTGGCTGGTTAAGCATGATAAGAATTATATTTTTTTCGGCCAACCACCAAACGTTTTAGTGTAACGTTTCACCTCTAAATGGTATCCATGGTAGCACCGTAAAATGATGAAACTAAGCACCAAATGTTGGTTGCAGCTAAATGGATACCAAATTTTGATGCAAGGTCGGAATAATTTTTAACAGTGTAGTTTCAATAAAACAATTTTTTTTTCGAATGAATAAAATAATAAAGTTTCATGGAATATGGGGGTGATGTATACATATATTTTTTTAAAATTCGGAAAAAAACGTTTTGAAAATTTGCTTTTTATTTATGTTAATGCACACACAGAAATACCAAAATAGAAATAAATCTCTATTTTAGTGTTTATTTCAAAATACTTAAGCTATTTCATCCAGGTTTTAGATTTTTAGAAGATCCACGGAATTGTCTCAAACAAGATTTTGGCCTCCACTAATATCCATTCTAATTCTTCATCCCTTTTCTACCCCATCCAGGTAATTAAGACATATATCGGCGTTTAATTCAATACTTACTCAGCTTTGAACTGTAATTAACCCCTTCTAATCGCTGAATTTGAAACCGTCCTGATAATGATAATGAAAGCAAGCGAGACTTTGCTTTCAAGGGAAACGTATCATCTCCGATGTGCAGGGGGTACATTTAGAGTGATAATGAAGGGGTAATTATGCTACTAGACATCGAGATCCGATGCAAGCTATTTTTCACGTTTAGTAAAATCCTTGGGGATAGATTGTAGAGGGACGAATCCTAGAGGATTATCAAAACTTTTAAGTAAGTTCGAAGTATCCAGTTGAGTTAGTGTTAACTGGAAAGTGTTATTGTTTGGGGGTGTTTGATAGTTATTATTTGTATAAAAGTGTTGTTAGTAAGTTGCTTGTAAATGTTTGTTTTAGAAATTTGTAGTCACGTACCAGAAAAAGTTTTGTTTTTATTTGAAACATTCATAATATAAAATTTTAATAAAATGCAGTGTGTCATTTTCTAATTAATTTTCTTTCAATGGGAACTATCTTAAGAATTTTATAAAAACAATATTCTTGTAAAAATTTAAAAATAAAATAACTAACTTTTTTTAATTTACTAATTAATTTTTTAGGCATTTTGTAAATTTCATTTATATTATTTCAAAGAATACGAAATACAGCTTTACGGAAACTCTGTTTGTTTACAGCTGTTTAAAATCATAAACAAAAAGTTTCATATTATGAAAAGTTTTTCGTTTCATGCAACAGTGTCCAACCATTAGAAACCCCATTTATAATAATTTCAATGTTATGATGTGTTTCCAATTTTTAGCGTACATAAATATTAAATGGATCAGAACTTCCTAAATTACATTAAAAGCATATCTACACGAATCCACTTTCGTTCAATGAATTGATCACTATTACTTAAGATCAATACTAGCTTAAAGAAATTTAAAACCGACTTAGATATATTTTAACAATCCTAAATAAGCATTTGGGGAAATAATGCAGCATTCAAAATCGGTTACCGCGAATCAAGTTAAGCGAGTTCTAGTTTGCGTATAGGTATCAATGACCATAGTATCAATGCGTATAGTATCAATGACCATAGTATCAATGCGTATAGTATCAATGACCATACTCAGCAATGTCCATTTATAACCTCAGTTAAGCACTACGTATGAGAAATCATGTTTAACTTGCTTTTGAGATGTTTCTCATGGGCACTTATCAAACAATAAAAAATAAAAACACATTAAGATTCTTAGAAGACACTCCCACTGACAGTATTCCCTCCTATCGACTCTAAACTTTTGAAAAACACAATTATTTTGAAGATCCTAAAAATATTTTAAAGACCCTAAATGAGCAGTTGGTGTCCTAATGCAGCATTCAAATTCGGTTACCACGAATCAAGTTAAGCAAGTTCATGTTTGCGTATATATCAATGACCATACCCAGCAATATCCACTTATAACCTCAGTTAAACACTAAGTATGAGAAATCATGTCTAACTTACTTTTGAGATCTTTCTCATGGGCACTTATCAAACAAACCGTAACAAATAAAAACACGTTAAGATGCCCCCACTGACAGTATTCCCTCTTATCGACTCTAAACTTTCGCAAAACAGAATTAAAAATGCCTACGAGCGCCATTATCGCTTGAAGAATCCTCATTTGCCGAATTAAGTTCGAACTCTTCACTATTAATGTCCAGACCGTTTCCTCAAACGATAATACAACGAGTAAACAAACTACATCCCATAAAAAGAAAGCTCGACGGCACTGAGCAGAAATCGTTACGTCGTCCCGAAATGAAATCCTTAAGCACACATGCGAATTCGATCGTTACTAGATAACGGCAATAAAATCACTCGCCTTTGGCAATATCCGAAATTGCCTCGTGTCTCAAGACCACTCTTTGCATACTAAGTACCCATCGGTAATCCAGAGAGCAGCCAATGAATTGAAAGAAAATATTCCAAGGAGTTATATCCAGAGACTAAAATTACGTTATTCAAGACAGACAATGGGAAAATGTCACCATTATGTGACTTAAATACTAAAGCCTGAGCGAATAGTATCCTATGCAAATTCGGTAGAGGAGTTTTTTTTTCATTGTTGTTATTTTCGTCTTTTACTTTATTTCGTTAGGATCTCATCTCCTTTGAATGTTCTTTTTTAAATTTATTTCTTTTTTTTTTCCTCATACAGCAGCTCTACCTTCCGGCCACAAAATCTTTCTTGCTGCCTAGAAAAGGATATAGAAGATTTAGGGGACTAGGAAAAAGGCATTAAAGCAATAGCCTTTTACTTCTCATTTTGATTAATACTCAGTTTTTGACGTTCGAGAAACTACTATTTTTTTTTTATTTCTTTGGCGTATTTTTATTTTCCTACTTTAAAAATGAGATTAGAGGTGATTTTTATCTTATCTTAAGCTTATGCCGTATTCTTGGGAGCGTTTTCTTATGAAAAGATTTTATTTATTTATTTTCTTCTTCTTCCATATCTTGAGAGAGATTTTTTTTTGTTATTTACTATATCATACTTGACAGAATGCCAAAGCTGAAGGATTCTTTTTCTGGAAGGAAATTGTCAAGACGGGAAACTAGGAATCTTTCTGGAAATTAAGTGACACGATATATGGCGAAATTTAATTGGAAAGATTAAAAAGTGGAATGGAATTTTGAAGCTTAGTCGCGGAGTTTCGTCGCTTGATTGAACTTTGCCCGTAACGCGAATTTAATTCGTTCCAGCAATCGATATTTCCCCCTTAAATGTTTAATTGGATTGGAAAGTTTATTTAAGATTTAATAAAAGCATATATCATAAACACATAAATTAGTATTTTTATATTAGTATTTATTAATTCGTATTTATTAATTCGTATTTATTAATTCGTATTTATTAATTCGTATTTATTAATTCGTATTTATTAATTCGTATTTATTAATTCGTATTTATTAATTCGTATTTATTAATTCGTATTTATTAATTCGTATTTATTAATTCGTATTTATTAATTCGTATTTATTAATTCGTATTTATTAATTCGTATTTATTAATTCGTATTTATTAATTCGTATTTATTAATTCGTATTTATTAATTCGTATTTATTAATTCGTATTTATTAATTCGTATTTATTAATTCGTATTTATTAATTCGTATTTATTAATTCGTATTTATTAATTCGTATTTATTAATTCGTATTTATTAATTCGTATTTATTAATTCGTATTTATTAATTCGTATTTATTAATTCGTATTTATTAATTCGTATTTATTAATTCGTATTTATTAATTCGTATTTATTAATTCGTATTTATTAATTCGTATTTATTAATTCGTATTTATTAATTCGTATTTATTAATTCGTATTTATTAATTCGTATTTATTAATTCGTATTTATTAATTCGTATTTATTAATTCGTATTTATTAATTCGTATTTATTAATTCGTATTTATTAATTCGTATTTATTAATTCGTATTTATTAATTCGTGTTTATTAAGTCAAGCATTAAGTAAGCATTAATAGGGATTGTTTTAAAATATATATTGTTGAGACAAGATGATTTTTTTAAATTCAATTGAACAGCTTGAATATCTTGGTGAATAATAGCCAAGAGCGAAGCCCGCTGCCAAATTAAAAACTAAAAAGGTAAAAATAAAATAAAATTTTTAAAAAAAGGAAAACCAACTTTAAGAACATTACGCTAAAAAGAAAATAAAAATTTATAATTTTACAAACGAGTTGAAAAAAATTAATTATTTAACATCAATTTTATACTTATTACAACTTTTTAAAGTTGATCACAATTTAAAAAAATCATACATAACATTTTGCGACATTTCAAAAAGTTTTAATAAGTAGGAAATTGATATTAAATAATTAAATTTTTTCAACTCGTTCGTCAAATTAAAAACTATATTTTTTTTTTTACTTTTTAGAACATTTTTCTGAAAGTGGGTATTTTTTTTTTAAAAAGATAAGAGATTGAACAACTTTTTAAAGTTGATAACAATTTACAAAAATCATACATAAAATTTTGCGACATTTCAAAAAGTTTTAATAAGTAGGAAATTGATATTAAATAATTCAATTTTTTCAACTTGTTCGCAAAATTAAAAACTATATATTTTTTTTACTTTTTAGAACATTTTTCTGAAAGTGGGTTTTACTTTTTTAAAAAAAGATTATTTTATATTAAAATGTAATATAACATTGTGTAAGCAACATTTCACCATAATTGTTTTTACAAAAATATCTCAAAAGCTTATGTTTAGAAATAGCTTTCAATAAAAACGTTTTTCACTTTCTTTATAGCTGCCGAAACTCTGTATAGCATGTTCTATACTTTCAAGATAAACGTCGTAACCACCATTGAAATTGCAATTCTTTTATGGCAGCTTAAGCCATCACTTATATTTCAAAAAGCCCGAAAAGTTTCGGGCACGCATATTGGCTTTTGAAATAAATTCCGTCGTTTGCCCTATACGGTGACATAAAAAGGTAAAACATTTTTCTGCCACAAATATCATGGCTTATCCTGGTAACTTAAAATATGTGAATAATAAAACAAAATAAATCGAAAATATTTTAACGTCCGCCCAGCCATGAATTTTCTAACTTGAGTTAGAAGCGTGGAAAGCGTGACTTAGACTGAATAAAAACAATGTCCTCGGCTTCAAAGGGTAAGTGGTATGAGTTTTTAGTAAAATTTTCGGTTAAAATAAGGTTAAAACTTTCAAATGATATCAAGAGTGTCAATTCAACGATTGAATTCAATTGACATCATTAAAATACGATTTATTAAAAGTTTCACTAATATAAAGCATATTATAAAATTAAATTTATAAAATTTTAGTTTTTTTTCATATATGCACTTTTATTCCAACATGAATAAATGAAATAGACTTAGTTTTATTCTGAACAGCACAACAACAATATATGAATTTGGTTGTTAACCAAAGCGTAAAAGAAGGACAAATTCAACTTTGCTACTAATTTCCCAAATTATTCCGGTGTGTGTGTGTGTGTGTGTGTGTGTGTGTGTGTGTGTGTGTGTGTGTGTGTGTGTGTGTGTGTGTGTGTGTGTGTGTGTGTGTGTGTGTGTGTGTGTGTGTGTGTGTGTCTGTGTGTGTGTGTGTGTGTGTGTGCGTGCGTGCGTGCGTGTGTGTGCGCGTGTGTGTTTGTGTGCGAGTGTGTGTGTGCGTGCGTGCGTGTGTGTGTGTGTGTGTATGTGTGTGTGCGTGCGTGTGCGTGTGCGTGTGTGTGTGTGTGTGTGTGTGTGTGTGTGTGTGTGTGTGTGTGTGTGTGTGTGTGTGTGTGTGTGTGTGTGTGTGTGTGTGTGTGTGTGTGTGTGTGTGTGTGTGTGTGTGTGTGTGTGTGTGTGTGTGTGTGTGTGTGTGTGTGTGTGTGTGTGTGTGTGTGTGCGAGTGTGTGTGTGCGTGCGTGCGTGTGTGAGTGTGTGTGTGTGTGTGAGTGTGTGTGTGTGTGCGTGCTTGCTTGCGTGTGTTTATTTATACAAATTTTAATTATATATATAATATTATTAATATATCTATAACATATTATGTCGCTTCGAACAAGTGGTACTTAATATATATATTTGTCCTTCTTCTTCCAAGCCACAAATCACAGATATAATAATTATACCACGTTGTGATCAAATTAAATTAAAAATCGAAGAGTACAGTACCCTTTGGTTCTTGAATACATTATATGTGCGTCTGTCCATGTAAGTTCTAGATCTCTCCGCACCTGTCATAAATTTCAAGTTCATGGTATCATTTTGTTCGTTTACAAATTCCTCAATTGAACTTTATTGTGATGAAATCTTTGACAAACCGTCACTTTTCACTAATTTTCACAATGTTAAAAATAGGTACTCAAAAATAAATATAATGTACTCATGTTTGAGTACATTCGAAGCTTATAAGGGATCCGAATATATCAGTCTCAATTTCGAAAAAAACATGTACTCAAAAATTAGTAATTGCCTACATCGGCTGCCTTCAAAATTAATAATTCACTTTCAATAAATATTAACAATTACAACCAAGACTTACCGGAAATCGAACACAAATCCTCAGGCACCACAGACCAGAGTCTTATCCGTTAAACTACCAGTGCTACATGAAGAAGCTACAAACTGAAGAATAGTTTAAAAGGTGTGCCAAAACAATTAGAATTAAAAGATATTTGAATTTCCGTTTCAGCAATCGACATTAAATAATATGGAAACCATCTTCTGAACAACTATTTTAAGATTGTCAGGTCGCTTTGATGAGATGGCTTGAACAAAAGTTAAGATTAACAATACTAAATCACACTGCTCATTTGCGAAAGTACGGTTATTTAAATTTAAGTACGTCATTGCTCGTTTACGATGCAATTGTACTCAAAGAAAAACGAGTAGGTTCAGTTCTCATTTTTAAGTACTATTTTTTACAGTGCATACAAATGGCTAGGCTGAAAAATTGTCAAATAATAGATTAAAAGCCAACATGCTAGAGGCGGCCCAATTTTTTCTACATTATGTTAGGTCATTTATCACCAATATTCCTTGAGTTATGAAGCATTAAGATATCAAAAATCAGTATGTCACGCAATTTTCTGCCGATCATCGCAGTGCCAGGACTGAATTTAAAAACATATTAACATCAAAAGTACCATTATAAAAATTAAAATCACGGGTTATATATATATATATATATGGTTGCGCATAACAAAATTAACTCAAATTGATGGTGATATCGTTCTTTCAGTAACCAAACTCAAATAACATTTGAAGTTTAAAAAACAAATACAAAACAACCACTGGACAAAAGACTGATAACCCAATAACAATGGACTCAAACTCAATCACGTCGTCTGCAAGCGAATAGAAAACCCAACTAGAGTCGAATATCGGATATCGAGAAAAGAAGGCAGTCCCTAATTTATAAGGAAATGGAAGAATTGAACAACTGTGATTTCTAACTATTGGCTTGGTGGGACTCAAATAAATAGGTCTGCAGTGGCCCCCGAGTAAAAGTACGGCTTGACTAATGGACATTTCCAAGTAAAGACAGGGCGACCATCTATAACCCGAACAGTGCATGTGTCAAGTTCGCAACATAAAAGAAACTTGTATTGCTGCACTTTGATTGCAGGGCAGGAATTGATTGAAGAACTTGGGGTGTCAACAATGCACTTGCGTTTGGATAATTTATTTGGTAAGTTGTTTCTTTGGTAGTGCTTTATAACAACGGTCGATTTTAACTGATGATTTTGCTTTCTGATTTTCAAATAAGGTTATGGCAAGGTAAGATGTATTTCGTGGTTGTGTTTATAAGAATTTTTTGTTTATATTACAGTTATGAAACGCTAAAAAGTAATTGTATTGGATGTGCATGAATTTTTTTAATCGTACGTCTCTTATATATATAAATTTTTTATAGAAATAACGTGGTTTTTGTGTATGTCTTGGGAGTAAAATATATCAAAAACCAATGAAATACTTCAACAAAAAACCAGAAAATATCCTTATGGACAAAATATTAGCGAAACCAACGCAGAAATTTTAGAAATACTATGTTCATATAATCAAAATCAAGCAAAACGTTTGCTGTTTAAAAGAACATAGCTATAAATATATAAATATATTTTAACTCCAATCTATTTATAGTTATAAATATATTTTAGTTAAAATGTATAGTAGTAAGTGTAAATATCCAATTTTTGAATATGTTTTTAACTTTCGTGTTTCCATTAAAATCCAGCACTGTGTTAGTTATCCACAAAATTTGCCGTTATTACTTTATTTCGCAAACATAATTAATAACCTAACATTATTAATATTAAAGGAATGAAGATATAAATAAGTAAAATTTAAAATTCCATTCATCACATTGAATTGTTGTTGCTAAATACATATAAAAGATTTAACGAAATATTCAATTCAATAAAAAAATATTATTGGAAAATCATGAAAGTATTTTGCTTAAAGAATTAAACTCACTCCATACATAATTTGTTTGCCTTTTTTCAAAACACTTTATACTAATGATGAAATACTGAGTTCCTACAACTCCGATCCCATTTTCGAAAACCATTTCTCAGTTCAGAGAAACGTTTATGACTATTTTTTTTTTAATTCCATTTTTAAATTCCACAAATATTTTTGAGAACATATTAAAACGTTTAATAAAAGAAAACAAATCCTATCCAGATACAACTAAACAAAAACTCATTTGAAAACATCCCAAATCCGCCCCATTTTTTACCAATGAACTCACTCCAGTTCGAACTTCAATCTACTCCGCTGCAGATGGCAATCTCAGCAGGAAGGAAGCGCCACTTTCCTCTCGCCCCTTAAGCCACCCCCCGGCCATCTTTCACGCCCCATTCCAAAAGCCCCGGAAACTGTGCCCTCTCTAGAAATCGTCCTCCACAGATGTCCTCGACAACCCCCCCTTCCCTCCCACGCTATCCATAGGACCTTCCTCAATGGTCCATTCAAGAGCCGGAACACAGCCATCCCGACGTTTAAAAGGGTTCTAAAACTATTTTAATCTCAGAGGGACCCAGGGATTTTGCCAAGGCCCTTTTAGGATTGAATAGCGGGACCGAAGCTGGGAAATTCGTATTTAGGGCAATAATGCCCGCTGCAAAAGCTGTTGAAGATTGCGGTTCGGGGAGAGTTAATGGTAAATCGCTTTGAGGTCCGTTGCCTAATTGCGCCATCGTGGTGACTGGGTGTTGTTAGCATTCCATAGGGGTGCCGATGGAGGAGGGTGACTATGTAAGGGGGGGGTGCTTGTTGGAAAGGAAAATGGGGGTGTTACGGGGAGAGGTGAATGGGGAAATGATCGCTTAGAACAATGGACCATTGAGCATGGAATATGGAGATCTTTTGGTGATTATGTTTGTGGCTGTTTCGGAAAGAGAAGGTAGGTTTTAGTCGGTCCATGGGACTTCATTTCGTTTGGTTTATAAATACATTGGAAGTTTAATATTTGTCTTGATCTAATTGGACAACCATAAGTCTACTGTGGGATTGCGGTTATTTTTTTTTATTTCAATTAAACCGAGATCTTAAGTTTGCCATAAAAGTATTAGTAATGATTCCAAATTAGGATACATATATTAAGGCTCTTAAATGAGGTCCAAAATCAGCAGCCGAAAATGCATCAAACCAACATTAGATTATATTTTGCGATTTGATTTGCAGCCTGGATAAGCTTCATGAAAAAAATTGTGATAGACGTTGTTCAATTATAAGTATTATTCAAAGGTTTTACCTGTTTTACATTATGACGAACAAATGTACAAAATATTTCAATTTTCATTTTAGTTTTAGTACGCCATCTGAGAAGTTATGGATGAATTACGTTATAGTAGAGCTACACAAGGAATGCTTGATGAGGGTTCGGAATGATGAATTACGTTACAGTAGAGCTACACAAGGAATGCTTGATGAGGGTTCGGAATGATGAATTACGTTACAGTAGAGCTACACAAGGAATGCTTGATGAGGGTTCGGAATGATGAATTACGTTACAGTAGAGCTACACAAGGAATGCTTGATGAGGGTTCGGAATGATGAATTACGTTACAGTAGAGCTACACAAGGAATGCTTGATGAGGGTTTGGAATGATGAATTACGTTACAGTAGAGCTACACAAGGAATGCTTGATGAGGGTTCGGAATCTATCCTGATATAAAATTATAAGAACAACCTTTTTTATTTGGAGCCATGGTCAGATAACTAGGATACCCTAATTATTTACATTAAATTTGAATAATTCACACACAACTAAATAATAAATCATTAATAAACCAGATAAGTTACTGATAACTTATACACTTATGTTAATTTACTGATACATATAAAATTAACATCTACAATTTTTGTTTGGAGAAGGTGAGGGGTTAGGTACTGAAAAACCAAGCAATGTTAATCAAAATATATTGCTTTGCCAAAAAATTACTGGCCCTATTCAGAATATGCCGTTACTGAAATAAAGATAAGAAATACCTGAATTGGAATATTCTAGGGTTTTAACAAGGATTAAATTGCTGACAAACAAAGAATTTCTTATTCATACTACATCTAATGCAGGATTTCAACATTGAGATAATTGCGTTTTCCGTTGTTTTAAATAAACGCAATGAATTATTGATGACATTGTACAAATATGATAAAGAATGAATTAAATCATTATAGTCACTTTTAATATAACTTTAAAAATTTTACCTTTATAGTCACATAAAACATACACCTAACAATTATTAATAAAACAAATTACCTTTATAGTCACATATACCTTTCAATTTTAATAAAACTCTTACCTTTATAGTTACATAAAACATACAACTATATCAATATTAATAAAAAATTTACCTTTACAGCCACATAAAGCAATCACCTATCAATATTAATAAAAATAATTAAAGCATACATCTATCAATATTAATGAAACTTTTACCTTTATAGTCACATAAAGCATACAACTATCAATATTAATAAAAAATTTACCTTTACAGCCACATAAAGCATACACCAATCAAAATTAATAAACATTTTACTTTTATAGTCACATAAAGCAGATACCTATATCAGTATTAATAAAAAAATTACCTTTATAGTCACATAAAGCATACACCTATCAATATTAATGAAACTTTTACCTTTATAGTCACATAAAGCATACACCTATCAATATTAATAAAAAATTTACTTTATAGACACATAAAACATACACCAATCAATATTAACAAAAATTTTAACTATTGAAAAACTTATATTTTTACATACTAAAATATTCATTTTTATATAACATGCCTTAAAAAATATTTTTAGAAAGAAGTATATTTTATTGTATGTTTTCTTCTTTCAAGATATTTTTAAATGTATATTAAAAAATAATTTGTTCTTAACAAGCATTAGAAATTTTACACGCTGCCCTGAAAATAGCGTATTTTTATTGAAGATCAAATCAAGACCTTAATTCCACAAACTTCACCTATAACGAACTCAAAATGCACAACACTACAACTTCCATTCCACAACACTACACACATACACTAAATTAAATTAGAATTACAATCAAATAAATTTATATAATGTTATTGCAGCAAACAGAAACGCTTTATGATTCGATAGATAAATTAAAAAGAGCAACATCTACGCCGAATAAAAGGATCAGTCAGTTAATTAAATTCAACATCCAATACACACGTGATGTAAACTACGGAGTCCATTCCCATCTTCGCTAACTCTTCCAGTGTATCGATAATCAATTTTAAACACAATATATTTGAAATTCAATTCTCTCCGGGCAGGCCTAATGAGCATAGGATAAAGAGCACTGTAAAGTTTTATCAGGGAACTGCCTCCTTCTCGCCAAATTATACTAATTGTGAAACCGGATTTGCCATTGTTACAGAAATAATTTCGTTAGGAATATGGAGAGGAATCATTATTCAGCTTTAATTCAAAATTCGCGTCTAGATGTTTGCTCTTGAAGTTTATGCTTAAACCCAAATATATGTTAGCAATAATTGTATTGTGTTGGTAGCAATGAATGTAAATTTTGTTTGCGGTTTCTAACTGCACCCGAAAAAATATATGTATTTTGTTGTCACTTTAAATTAAATAATACAGTTTATTTAAGTTTTTAGATAGTATTCCTCTTAGAGACGAACTACATATTGAATTTGTAAGGTGTTTTTCAAAGCAGTTATTCCAAGAAACTTTAATTTTTATTTTTAATATGTAGTTAAAAAAATTCATGCGCAGGATAAAGAACACTGTGAAGTTTTATCAGGGAACTGCATCCTTGTCGCCAAATTATACTAATTGTGAAACCGGATTTGCCATTGTTACAGAAATAATTTCGTTAGGAATATGAAGTGGAATCATTATTCAGATTTAATTCAAAATTCGCGTCTAGATGTTTGCTCTTTAAGTTTATGTTTAAACCCAAATGTATGATGGCAATAATTGTATTGTGTTGGTAGCAATGAATATAAATATTGTGAGCGGTTTCTAACTGCACCCGAAAAAAATATATGTGTTTTGTTGTCACTTTACAATAAATAATATAGTTTATTTAAGTTTTTAGATAGTATCCCTCTAAAAGACGAACGAGCATCCGTGGCCGAGCGGTAAAAGGCGTCAGCTGGGTGTCCAAAGATTCCTGGTTCGATCGTAGGCGATGGACTTTACAAAGAAAAGTAAAAAAGTAGTGATCTTGTGATCGGAGGGTTGCCAGCTTCGCTACAATATACTAGAAAAGTCGTCCAGAATATCCGGAAAAATAACGGCAAGACGGGACTGGTGCACGATAAATCTGATCGGGGTCCAAAGTCCGGACGTCTATTAAAGGCGTTGGGTGCCTTTTCAGGTGTTTCCTCGTCATCTGACCATGGTTCTAAAATAACGAGGTGCGTGTTTGAATGTGTATGTGTTCCCGGCACTTTCCTTTTCGAGATAGACCCTGAATCGTCGCCAATAGCCCACTATGTACCAAACCAAAACTCAGAGACGAACTAAATATTAAATTTGTAAATTGTTTTTCAAAGCAGTTATTCCAAGAACCTTTAAATTTTATTTTTACCATATACTTTAAGAAATATATACATTCAGAAATTATAATAGAATTGATTTTCAAAATTTCTACCAATGATTTTAAATTTAAAATATTTCAACATGAGGGTTTTTATGAAAATTCAAAAAGTATGTGTTCAACACACAATAACGAATGTATGGAAGTTATTATTTAGGAAGTTATTATTTAGGAAGTTATTATTTAGGAAGTTATTATTTAGGGAGTTATTATTTAGGAAGTTATTATTTAGGAAGTTATTATTTAGGAAGTTATTATTTAAACTGAATATTTTTATAGAGTAAATGTAAGTATAATATTACATTAAATTGCTTTTCACATTATTTGATGTCGATTGCTTAAACGGAAAATGTGGTATTACACCTTAATTATCTGACTTCCCATTCTGTTTAGCAAACCTTTTTCACATTTCTTCTGTTTATAATTTCTTCAAGTTGCCCTAGTAGCTTAACGTAGTAACTTTGGACTGTGGTACCAGAGGATATGGGTTCGATTCTCACGTATGTCTTGGTTGTAATTATTGATATTTAAAGGGATTTATGAAGACAACCTTACAAAGGCTACCATATACTCTTTTTTTATTCTGCGCACTCCTTTTTGAGTACATGTCATTTTCAAAATTGAAATTTATGTATTCGGAGCTATGATAAGAATCGAATGTAAAAAATAAGTACATTTAACTTATTTTTAAGTACCTATTTTAACAGGGAAATCATTAGTGCCATCGCTAATATCATAACCCAGGAATAATTGTGTGTAGCCATGATAAACATTGATTGTACCCCAAAATGGGAACATTTTATTTATTTTTGAGTACCTATTTTAACAATGTAGTCACCGTCCCATATACAAAAAATTATAAACAATCTTTAAAAGTGAATGAATATTGCAGTGTTTAGAAAAAAATCGTTTAATTTTTTAACTTTTCAGTATTGCACCTTAAAAATGTAGGTTTTCAGCTGTTTTCAATTGGCCTAGAACCTTTAGTGTGTTTCAAGAAAGCGTATTATCACAATTTGTGATGGTTTTTTTGTGTCTTTTTTAGGAGAAATTATGTAGATTACTAGCATCCTTCATTATAGCCACCTTAATGTCAAGTGACGAATTTACTCATTTTTAATAACCAGCCGCAAAAGATAAAAATAATAACTGTAGTTATTTATCTCATAATTATTTTCATGATAAGCTTTATGATGAGAAAACTAATTAATTATATAATTAAAAATGCTGAAAAAAAAAAGAATTTAATGTAAGTGAACAACATTATTTTACTCTGAATTATAAAAAATGAATTCTATGTTAAAAATTCTCAATTACACGCACAGAGAAATCGCATGAATTATTTAATATTTACTCAATGAAAATATAAAATACATAATATAATATAATTAAATTTATAATTAAAAATATTACGTATAAGGAAAGGTTGTTTTTATAAATGGATAATGGAAAGGATTTTGATTGTGTAAGAAAGAAATATGAATTAAATTGTGTGGCAAAAAAAAATTTGATATATTTTTTTTAAAAATTCTTATTTTTCTAAGAAATTATCTTTTTTAAATATGACTCTAAACTTAAGAATTAAGTTAAATCAGAATCGCATTTTATTTATTTTTTATTATTTTATATATTTTGAAATATGATATATATATTTTTTATTTAAATGTTATTGTATTTTTAATTAGAGCTAGTGTACTTTCCGTATTTGTGAGTAACTAGTTTTCAGTTTTATCTTTTTTAAATAGTATTTAATAAAAACGGTAGTAAATTTTAAAAAAATTATTACGATTTTACGCCACGACTTTATCTTACTTTTTCTATTTTTTATTATAAAACTCTTTAAAAAAAACTTTTGTTTGAAAAAACAATTAAATTTAAATAATTTCATCAATAAAATGAATACAAATAAAAAGTAATTTAATATTTATAATAATATAAGAATAGTTTCTAAAACTAATTAAAAAAATTTAAGTGAGTATGTTTTAAGAAAACGTAGATTACACATATCAGAGTGTTTTGTTACTATATATGCAATTCACTTTTTAAAGGATGAGCGAATAGTTCCCGGTACGTATAAAATTAAATAAAAAAAATGAAGTTATTGGCGTAAAATAGTTCGGGTTGGACTGAAATGCTTCGCATTATTAAGTTTTTTTTTTAACTAAATAAAAATGTTAGTTTTAAATTTTAGACATAGATGGAGCTGTACCTTAAAACATCAGATAAAGCCCCAAAACACGAATTAGCGAATGGAATTGAAATACCGTTTGGATGTAGCTCGAATAGAAAGAAAACATTCATTCAAATATGACAGTGAATTGCACAAAATAAATATTTTGTAACTGCTTGTGACAAAATAAATTATCTGAACTGTTTTTCTTATATTTTTGATATTTTGCCTGACGTTTTTAAGATACAGCGTCATCTATGGCGACATTTGGAACTAAACATTTTATTTGCTTAAAAAAGTAACATTTTAATCCAAACCTCACTCTTTTACATACGTCAACTAGTTGATCTAATTGCAAATTTTAAAATATGTCCAGGGACGTATTTGCTTTGTTTTGCACACTTTGCTTCTGTTCACATACAGTTGAAGCAGTGGCGGCTCCTGCACTACAGCAAGTACAGCCGGGCTGCACCTAATTTTATTAGTGTATTCTAAAACTAAAATTTTATATTTTACTAATTTTCTTCAATGGAGATTAGAATTGGAAATAAAGATGAAATTTCAACTCTAAGTTAAAAAATCTCCGATAAATAGCAAACCTGTTTCCGTAATGCACAAATTCAGGAGAGGAAAAACTAAATTCAATCAAAACTGCAGCCAAAAAGCATAGTTCGGAATCGGCTGCATCGTTGTCATGGCTTCCTTACGTAGTATGACTTCCCCAACACGCTAAAATGGAGGATGTGACAACACAAACGCAGCGCAAAAGGATTTTTTCAAATCTGCTGTACTTGGAATTTCGATTAACTGATTGGTTCGTTGCTGAATCGGCGGGGCGGGGTGAAGGAAAACGATAATTTCGAAGAATCTCTCCAAACGGAAATGGTTTTCGATAAGTTTACACGTGTGTTGTTGTTCTTTGCTTAAATTAATATTAAAATTGACCGATTCGCAAGTTTAAAAGGAGGATCGATTTAATTTTCAAAAAATTAGTAAGTGATTTCTATTTTTTTCACATGTTATCTTTCATAAAAGTTGAAAGGAAACTTTGATTTGAGTCCAAGAATTTTAATTCTGTTCAAGTTCAAAACGAGCCAAAAAAAATATAACACCCCCAATTCGCATATTCCACTGAATTCGAATTCCCCAGAAGCACCCCCTCCAAAACTCGTAAACTTTAAATCGAGCAAAATACCCTTCTCTCTCTCCCCCCCCCCCCCTCCCCCATGTTCCAAGCAGGCAGTCATCGCACACTGTTTCACAACCCATATTTCATGCCAACAGCGGCGTGGGCGTGACATTGTCGTTTTTTGAAACTTCCGGAATGACGCCAGAATCTTATTTTATGACCGATATGCGTGTTGCCGCATAAGCCGATCCGGAAAACTCCAGAGGGAAAGGAAAAAATCCAGGAAAAATATGTTGTAGCCCGATTCTCCCCCCTTCCTCTCTCTCCCCCCACCTCATCTTGCATTCCATATAAGGCACTGGATGATATACGCCGGAATATAAATTTTGGGCTCATTGCCTTATATCTTGGCGATATAAAATCCTTCCAAACAATATTTTCGTAACAAAGTTCTGGCGCCAAAAAATTAATGTTGCGTTTTCTCATTTATTGGTCGGAGTACAAAAGCAAACGGAGCATTTATTTATGAGATAAAGAATTAAACCAATTTATTTTTAAGAGGATTACATACGTGCTCGGTTTGTTATCATAAGAGCATTTGGGGTTTAGTATTTATCGTTTTGCTGAGCTTCACAAAGGGAATTCTTTTTTTTAACGAGAGAGGTGATAAATCAAAAATGTTCTGCTGAATAGAAATCTTAGGGCTTCTTCCTTTAAATAAGCCTTTATTATCGCAGTGGGGATTAAGACATCTTTAAATGAGGAAAATATTGTCAACATTTTTCCTATTGCTAAAATTCATCCTTTATTTCAAAACAAAATATATATACAGCATTAAATCCTAAGAAATATTATATGACGATTTTAATTAATGTTTTCATGTGTATGCTATTTTGATTAGATAAGCGGCAGATGGTAAATATTTGACAGTAATACATATTTAAAAACATTTGTACTGGGAATTTTATGAAAACATTTATATATGCTATAGATTTTCGCACTCTAATAATTCATAAGTCTGGAGCTTTGTACACTCTTTTTATCCAGTTAAAATATTTTTTTATGTTAAAACAATTTATGTGTTTTAATCATAGTAAAATTTTACAATACATTACAGCAGAATTTCCTTTTTTTCAATAATCAATTAAATTTTTAAAAAAAATTAATAAAATATTGTATTAAAATATTGTATTAAAATAATGTATTAAAATAATGTATTAAAATATTGTATTAAAATATTGTATTAAAATATTGTATTAAAATATTGTATTAAAATATTGTATTAAAATATTGTATTAAAATATTGTATTAAAATATTGTATTAAAATATCGTATTCAAATATTGTATTAAAATATTGTATTAAAATATTGTATTAAAATATTGTATTCAAATATTGTATAAAATATTGTATTCAAATATTGTATAAAATATTGTATTCAAATATTGTATTCAAATATTGTATTAAAATATTTTTTAAATATTTTATAAAAATATTGTATTTTGGCTATATGTTTGTTGAAATCAAATTATTAAACATAGAAATAAATACATTAATAGCAACAGAAAAAATATGTATGGAGTTTCGTATTAATACGTTTTATTTTTCAAAAACACTCATCTGTCTTCCAATTAGGAACGTTCAGTATTTAATAAAATAAATAATTTATAATGCAGGCGCTCTCCTTAGAATTGTATAATCTAATTTTTAATTTGTTAACTTTAATATCATGCAATTTAATTAATTGTATTGCTATGTTTTATAACGATAATTATATTAACACTTTATTATATGAATTAACTATAATGCAAATAGCATTTTACGTTTGAAAAAGTCATTAGTCAAAATTACTCTTTTTACCTTTCTTATAACATGGCAGCTTGACCTTCTGAGCGTTTAGGAACATTTCAAAATTGTAATGTTATTTTCTCTGTAAAAGCAAAGGGCGTTAAACTGTCATAATATAAGAAAATTAAGAATAATTTTGACTAAATACTTTTTTAAACATAAAATGCTATTTGCAATATAGTATTTTTATAATATCATAATATTTTAATGCAATTCTCGATATAAAAAAATAGCAATACTTTTAACTTAATTGCATGTCATTGAATGACTAGAAGATGCGATTCTAGAGACAGTGCCTGCAATTTAAAATATATATTTTATTTAATAATAATAGTTCGCTTTTAATGCAAAATGCATGCATATCTATATCTTTATATGTCTATATATCTATTTATCTATAGGCTTCCGTGGCCGAGTGGATTAAGGCGTCAGCTGGGAATCAGAGGGTTCCTGGTTCGATCCTGTGCGACGGACTTAACTAAGAAAAGTAAAAAAGTAGTGATCTTGTGATCGGAGGGTTGCCAGCTTCACTACAAAACACTAGGAATGTCGTCCAGAACATCCACAAAAAATTATCAGCGTGTATACGGGACTGGTGTACGGAAAAATCTGATCGGGGTCCAAAGTCCCGATGTCTATTGAAGGCGTTGGGTTCCAGTTCAGGTGTTGTCCTCGTCATGGTTCAAAAATACGAGGCATCGTTCCCGGGTCTTTCCTTCGAGATAGTCCCAGAACCGTCTACAATAGCTGACTGTGCAGCTCACGTGCAATGTTAATTTACAAACACCAAACTATATATATATATATATATATATATATATATATATACAACAGCAACTAATATTTTATGAGTATAAAGGGGTTCAACAATTTGTCAAATAATATGAAGTTTGAAAATTCCTATTGCAATTCAAAATTTTCATATTCCTATTTCATATTTATTCCATTATCTTTCAATAGTTAACAACCCACCTTCAAAATTTCACGAAATGTGTAAATATTCAAATAACATTTCCATTATTAAAATATTGTGAAGCAATTAATATTCATATTCCTGAGTATTAACATTGTAAATCTTCCAAAGAGTCGAAAAATTCGCTTCGAAACTTGTCGAATACAAATGCCTTCATGAATAACAACCTCCAAATCGTAATCTCTGCAGGTCCAAACTAATGTCATGACTGGAATCGAGCGCGCGCCCACAGAACCCTGCATTAGGTGGATTTCTGGACCTTTCCCAACAACTCTGTAATTGATTACCTAAAGCAAATTAGAGATTGTTTTCTCCCTAAAGACATTAATACGGTTGAAGGTTCCGATCCCTCAAAGTTATCCCCCAAATAATTCTCCTTCTAACTTCTGGTAAAGTTTACTTAACGATACATTTGTTCTGTGTTTTCCCTGAGTGAAATTTGTCTCTGTGTTTTTTTAGGGCTTATGTCTTGTCTTGCCTGTGGTGAAGTGGGGGGGGGGGGATTACTTATTTTCCTGACTGGGTAATGTGTGTTTTGTATTGAGGGCTTGGATAATGTTTAAGTTGTTATTTGCACGAAACTAATAAAAAGTTTGGAGGGTATTCGGTTGTTTTAATAAAACTTATACAGAACAGTCTTTGTATGTTGATTTTACTGGTGCAGTTGATGCATTCGTTTCGCTATCTAAACACTTTAAAACGCATAATTCTTTCAAACAAGTTGAAGGAAGATGTTAAACTAATAACCAACTAATCAAATGTATAATGATTTCTAAAAGTGTTAAATTTCATGCAATTTTTTGCTTGATGAATAAAAATTTAATTATAAAACATGATTGTTACTGAATAAAAAAGTATCGTGAAATTATGGAAATATTTTAAAAGAATATTTTATGAGTATTTTATCTCTTTGGTATTTATGCTAGTTTTATGTTGTATAAAATTAATTTTTTAGAGGTAAAGTTATTTTTTTATCTATTTGGGGCATATATGTTTATAATATGTGAGAGGAATAGAAGTATAGATATATAAATAGCTAGAGAGATAGAGATATTGAAAACTAAATAGATATAGCGATAGATAGAGATAAATGGATAAATAATTAAACAATATTATTTATGCCAGTTTTACGTAATTGTAACAATTTTCAACATCATTTATTTTACGGCCTACTAAAAGTACAAAATTCTATGTTAGTAGTAACAAAAACACTATATTATTTTTAATTGTTTGCATTTTTTGTTCATCGGCTATTTAAGATATGGACCCATATCCTCAGGTACCACAGTCCAAAGTTACTACTTTTAGCTACTAGGGCGGCCTGGAGAAGTTACAAACAGAAGAAATGTTAAAAAGGTGTGTCAAAAGAATGGGAAGTAAGATAATTAAGGTGTAATAACACAGTTTCCATTTACGCATTCGTCATCAAATAATGTAAAAAAAAACATCTTCTGAACAACTGTTTTAAGTTTGTCAGGTCGCTTTGTTAAGATGGCTTGAACAGAAGCTGAGATTAGTAGTATTAAATATCACTGCTCGTTTTTAAGAAAGTATTGTTACTTCAATTTTAGTATGTTATCGCTCATTTATAATGCAATTGTACTCAAAGAAAAACGAGTTGATTCATGTGCTAATTTTTAAGTACAATTTTTTATAGTGTACTAATTTTTTTTTTGTAAATGTTTTATTTCAACATTAGTTCTTTCTTGTTGTAAAATATCAAGCAAAATTTAACTTTTAAAATCTTATCAAATATACCAGTTTAGCACTTTAACACACCACTTGAAGTAATATAATTGAGTTGTAATAACTCAGTTTCCATTTAAGCAATCGACATCAAATAATGTGGAAAACTATCTTCTGAACAAATATTTTAAGTTTGTCAGGTCGCTTTGTTAAGATGGCTTGAATAGAAGCTGAGATTAGTATTAAAGCCCACTGCTCATTTTTGAGAAAGTATTGTTACTTAAATTTGAGTACGTTATACGATGCAATTGTACTCAAAGAAAAAAGAGTAGGTTTATGTACTAGTTTTTAAGTACAAACTTTTACATTTTTTTTTGTAAATATTTAATTTCAACATTAGTTGTTTCCTGTTGTAAAATATCAATTTTAACTTTTAAAATATCATCAAATACACCAGTTCAGCAGTTTTCCATCCAACTTTGCGGTCCTCCCGTCGCACAAAACCCCCAAAAAATAAACCTGCCAAGAGTCCGCCCCGCCTGCATTCATTTCTTTCCAACCCAGCACGAAAATTGCTCGGACAACTTTCCCTGGCCAGATTCCAACACTTCGAGCACCAGCTGACCAAACAAGTCGACCCAAACGCATCACAAGTTCCACTGCGCTAACTGCGAAGAAAAACATCCCCCGTTCCCGAAAAAAGGAGCGCTCTGTTGCAGTAGACTTTTCTTCCTTATATCCCACGCTGAATCAATACAGGCCTGATTTCTCTGTGTGTGTGCCCCACTCTTCTTTTTTCACGATCGAAACCCTGCTTCGAGGTTACTCAGTGGAAGTTGCAGTTAAGGGAAATGGATGAATTTGTCGGAAGGGAGAATAGGGTGGCTCTGATTTGGCGCGGGCGGGAAGAAAAAATAGTGTCGTTAGATGTTTGGGGGGGGGGGGGGAGGGGGGATTGAGTTGACGATGAGGTGGCTTGATTGGAAGAAGGGAAATAATGAAAGAATGTATCGACGGGCGAATTCTTTTGGGTGAGAATATAATCAGTATTTGTAGCGCATGTCAGTATTAATTAGTACACAATAAATAATGATATTGTTAAAATTGAAAGCTTGTACCAATTATCGAGCCCCAGTTGCTCAGTTGGGAAGGCGTTCATCTACTAATCAGAGGATTGGTGGTTCGAATCCGGGAAATGGACTTTACATAGAAAAGTAAAAAAAAGTAGTGATCATGCGATCGGAGGGTTGCCAGCTTCGCTTACAACTTATTAGTACACAATAAATAATGATATTGTTAAAATTGAAAGCTTGTACCAATTATCGGGCCCCAGTTGCTCAGTTGGGAAAGCGTTCATCTACTAATCAGAGGATTGGTGGTTCGAATCCGGGAAATGGACTTTACATAGAAAAGTAAAAAAAGTAGTGATCATGCGATCGGAGGGTTGCCAGCTTCGCTACAAAATTACTAGAAAGTCGTCCAGAATATCCAACAAATTATACTGGCGTGTATACGGGACTGGTGCACGATAAATCTGATCGGGGTCCAAAGTCCAGACGTCTATTGAAGGCGTTGGGTGCCAGTTCAGGTGTTTCCTCGTCATCTGACCATGGTTCTAAAATAACGAGGTGCATGTATGAATGTGTGTGTGAATGTGTATGTGTTCCCGGGTCTTTCCTTCGAGATTGACCCCGAACCGTCGCCAATAGCCCACTGTGCAGCTCTAGTGCGACGTTAATTAACAAAACCAAACCAAATGTACCAATTATCAGTGACAGCGATTAGGGGTGGCAAGTGCCCTACACCCAAGTCAGGCGAATAATTAAAACTTTAACCGAAATAAACAATTTTGATCTTAGAGGTATGAAATTTTATAAAAGGTAGTCACTTATCTATATATTTTAACGAGCAACAATCAGCATTATATTAAACATTTAGAAACGTATTTATGTACAACCACCATGTGTCCTCAAATAGTGTACTCTTTTCAATACATACAAATAAGAATGAAGTGTCTGTCATATATTTATTATAGAAGTCAGTCTTTAACAAAAACCTTTCATGTGGATATCTGCAACCGTTCAAAAGTTATAGAACTTTTCCATATTCCAATACATTATTCCTATTGGAAATTTGCATTGTAGATCTTCCCTTCATAACGTTAAAGTTAAATACCACCTTGGCGACCAAATATAATTTTTGACAATGCTGGCTTCCATCTTCTAATTCGATATTTCTTTATGGGAGTTATATTAATCGGTAGTTAACAAAAACCTCGCCAACCGAAGGAGGAAGATAAACCAGCTGTTTCTTCAGACACCATGGGTATATATTATTGTCCCGAATATTCTTTGTTTCAAGATCTTAAAGGCGTCGGTGCTTAATTTCCTATCCAACGTTTATTACATTTGTGCCAATGGTGTTATTTGTTACGTAGTAGATCAGTGCTATAGTGTCGGAATGGGCCATCCTAGAAGCTTAATTTAGCGTTTCTATATTTATTGTCCACGTAGCTTATTTTAAAAGTTTCACCTGAAAAACATTTTATTGAATTTCAAAAATGAATATTTAAAAAGAAATATCGTGATGATGACCCCCAAATGAGATTGGGTGCTTGAAACGTGTATTGTTTAAATGAATATGATGCTGTTTTGGGGAATGTTTTTCATTCATGTAATTCTGGAGAGTGTTTGGTTTGTGTAATGGGATGAAAATTAATTTATTCCTAGTTTACAGTTGAGAAGTTTCAGATGTAAGTTTTGATGCTATAAAAAGATTGTAATGTATTTATCTTAATTTTTTCATAAGATTTTATATAAATTTCAGCAATGTGATATTTATTTGAAATCCTTACAATTCCTTAAAATGTTAATATATAAATGATTTAAATTGATCATGGATTTAATTTAAATAATAATAATTAATTTAATAATAATAATTAATTTAATAATAATAATTAATTTAATAATAATAATTAATTTAATAATAATAATTAATTTAATAATAATAATTAATTTAATAATAATAATTAATTTAATAATAATAATTAATTTAATAATAATAATTAATTTAATAATAATAATTAATTTAATAATAATAATTAATTTAATAATAATAATTAATTTAATAATAATAATTAATTTAATAATAATAATTAATTTAATAATAATAATTAATTTAATAATAATAATTAATTTAATAATAATAATTAATTTAATAATAATAATTAATTTAATAATAATAATTAATTTAATAATAATAATTAATTTAATAATAATAATTAATTTAATAATAATAATTAATTTAATAATAATAATTAATTTAATAATAATAATTAATACCTTTATGAGTACATGTCTCTTTCAAAATTTAAATGTATGTATTCGTAGTCATGATAAACATTGATTGTACCCCAAAATGAGAACATTTTATTTATTTTTGAGTACCTATTTTTAACAATGTAGTCTATATCCCATATACAAAAAATTATACACAATCTTTAAAAGTGAATGAATATTGCAGTGTTTTGAAACAAATCGTTATATTTTTTAACTTTTCAGTATTGCACTTTAAAAATGTAGGTTTTCAGCTGTTTTCAATTGGCTTATAATAGAACCTTTAGTGTGTTTCAAGAAAGCGTATCATCACAATTTGTGATGTTTTTTTTGTGTGTCTTTTTTAGGAGAGATTATACAGATTACTAGCATCCTTCATTATAGCCACCTTAATGTCAATAATAATTAATTTAATAATAATAATTAATTTAATAATAATAATTCATTTAATAATAATAATTCATTTAATAATAATAATTAATTTAATAATAATAATTCATTTAATAATAATAATTCATTTAATAATAATAATTCATTTAATAATAATAATTTATTTAATAATAATAATTAATTTAATAATAAAAATTAATTTAATAATAATTAATTTAATAATAATTAATAAATTTTTAATAATTAATAATTTTTAATAATTATTTAATTTTTAATAGTTAATTAGTTTTTAACAATAATTAATTTAAATAACCCAGAAGAATACATGTTACGAAATTTAACTTATGTGAATCAATAACTTTTATAAATACAATTTTTTCTCATTTAAATTAAATCTGGATATAGATTTATACAAATATTGAAAGAGCCTAGCTAAACTTTCCAAACCCTCAAGCACTGACTTTAACACATTCAATTCAAACACAAGAAACTCAATGCATAAAATCGTTCATTACATCCTGAATTTTCATTTCGTCCTTATTAACTTCGGATTTAGAACATCATTTTCACTCACCACATATATTTCTCTACATAAATCTGCGAAAATGACGCCCAAAGGCGCCGGAATATTTAAGAGAAACCTCACTGCTTCCGCTAATGTAAATCATTGATCCAAATCTCACACCCAATTACCGATTCCTACAGCTGTGAGGGGGGCTTGGGTGTGCCTCAAGGTGTTTACTACTGTTTACTTAAGAAGATTCAATTTAAAGACTTTCGAATCTCTCTTCCAGAAGCTCGCATCTGCTTTCGTTTTCGAATTTGTATTTTATCGCGGGCTCTGAAAAAATTACAAGATTGGCGAGATGTTTCAATTTCGCCAAATGAGATTGAATGCTCGAAACGTGTGTTGTCGGATCTGTTGCAGTTTTGGGATGTTTTCCTTTTATGTAATTTTGGACCGTGCAATGTTTGGTTTGTGTATAATGGGATTGAGTTGGTATGAAAATGAATTTGTTTCTAGTGGACAGCTGGGAAGTTCCCGATGAAAGTTTACAAGATATTGAATCCAATCACATTAAACGTCCTCTCCATATTTCAAATTTTAATTCTTTTCTCTCCCCTTGTCAGATTATTTTATATATAAATCATTCCACATCTTGTTAAATGTCATTAGAATATGGTAGGATATAATCTAACGCGTAATTGTGCTTTAAATTCAATATTTTGGCCAATCGCTAAAAATCACTCGTGTAATCTACCATTAACGAATTCATAGCCAATTGGTATCCCGTACTACATTGACCCTCTGACACTCATGAACGTTATATCATGTCCAGAGATATCCACCAATGTATCCAGTTTTTAAACTCATAAAAATACTTCCTTTTTGCAATATTTTTTTAATCTAATTTTGTAGGTATAATTTAAAGTATATCTCTTTACATTGAATTAAAATTTCGGTAAAAATATCAAAGTACACCTCTAGGAAAAATATTTACACTTCCAAACAATTAATGCAACTTTACAATAGTTGAAACAGCGTGAGCGTCAGTGAGTTAAAAGTAATAAAATGTAAGTTGGTAACTTAATATATATTTTGAACTTTGAAAAATAAAATCTGTCATCAACAAGAAAGTTTTGAAATAGATAAGATATAGATATATTCCCCCATAAGAAAATATTTAAATTAATATTTTTTTTAAATATTTTTTAGACAAATATAAGCCAACTATATATTAAAAAATAAAATATTTCTTAAAAATAAAATATTTCTTAAAAAATAAAATATATCTTAAAAAGTAAACTTTTTTTTAAAAAGTAAAATTTTTCTTATAAAATCAAATATTTTTTTTAAATAAAATATTTCTTAAAAAAATAAAATATTTCTTAAAAAAATAAAATATTTTTGAAAACATTAAATATTTTTTAAAAATTAAATATTTTTTAAAAACAAAATATTTCTTTAAAAATAAACTATTTATTACAAAATAAACAACTTCTTTAAAAATAAAATATACCTTTAAAAATAAAATATTTTTTAAAAATAATTTTTTTTTTAAATTAAAATATTTCCTAAAAAAATAAAATATTTATTAAAAAATAAAATATTTCTAAAAAAATAAAATATTTCTTAAAAAATAAAATATTTCCTAAAAAATAAAATATTTCTTAAAAAATAAAATATTTCTTAAAAAATAAAATATTTCTTAAAAAATAAAACATTTCTTAAATATTAAAATATTTCCTAAAAAAATAAAATATATCTTAAAAAATAAAATATTTCTTATAAAATAAAATTGCTCCTGACGATTTTCTTTCCGATTTGCTTACCTAACGTATTAGGATCAAACATTCAAAATATGTTTTCTCCAAACTATCCAAAAATGAAATTATTACATCACTAATTATTACACTAAATTTCCTATTTATTCGTTCAAAACACTTTTTGTTTTATAGAAAGGAAAGTTTAGAATCTATACATTTGGAGTCGATGCCATGAGTTAAAGTTATTTGTGTTTCTAAGGCGAACCACCTTATTGTGGCACAACACAATTTGAAGGCTTGTGACTTATTTGCGATCAAAATTGGGCAGTTGTAAATTTTCTGAACAAATGCGAAATCATAAATTTTGCTTAGAATAAGCCTCGGCATGTGGTTTTATAAAGTAAGACTAATTGCTAGATGTGCATAATTGTATAACTCCATTAAAGTTTCATATAAAATAAAATTATGGCATATTGTTCTTTGAAAAATTACTAAATTGAAGTTAGCTAATCAAATTCTATATTTGCATGCCCAATTGTGCTTTGCTTATAAATTAAAATAAAAAAATCGCTAACCAATGTTTCAGTTTTGAAGAATCTTTTTATTCAAAGACAGTTAATTAAATTTACATTATTTTAATTCGAAGGAAACTTATCTCATTATTAAATAACTAGATCCTGAAACTAGGTCCTTAAACTAGGTTCTTAAACAAGGTCCTTAAACTAAGTCCTTTAACTTAAAAAAAACTAGGTCCACTCGAAGTATTTGGATAAAGTATTTTGCTATTGGATGATATATAAATGAGTATTCTTTTAAGTTTCTTGAGCGATAAACAACTAGTTACAGATTATTATTTGTTGAACAAGAAAGAAACTACATCCAATATTAAATTTAAATTGATTATTTTAAATAAAGGGAGCATATGATAAAAATAAATTGAATTTGAAACTCTTTCATAAATCACACTTAAACCAAATACATTTTAACATATTTGAATATTATTAAAGTGAATTTACTCTGTTCAGTGTCAAATTCCACTTTCCTTTTACAATAAAATATTTTTGAAATAAAATTTATATCACATATGAATTAACTATTAAAAGAATGAAAATAGACAACAAACGAATAAATTAAAACACGTATTTTAGATAATTTACATAATATGGACATATGTAAACATATATTGTATAAATAATCTAAAAAATACATTTTAATATTTTTTTCATTAGAAAATATTCCGCAATATGCAAAACCTACACAGACATTCAAACACCAAATTGCAAAAAATGTTGAATCCCATTTCAAAGAACTCGTAATAATAAAGAATTTCAATTTTCATAATCTGATTTATTTATACAACTCTTACCAACTCGGTTACTTAATAAACATCGTCCGACACACAAAATAAATGGAAAAGCCCTGACAAACTCGTTAATCCAGAAGAGCTGCATTTGAATATAAATGGAAACGCCGAGTCCTCTCCCTTTTGAAAAGAACTCGAACCAAATTCTATTCTGAAGAAAAACAAGTTCTGTCTCCGGGTCTTCGCTTTTGCCTGAATAAACTAACTCTTCGAAATTGTTGTTCTTCGTGGCTATATTCGGGGGTCTGTCTCTTTCTTGGCTATGGCCGGAAGGCCCTTGCTTTATTCTGCACAACACATGTGGAATGGCCCTTTCCAAAGTGTTGGATCTCAATGGGCGACTTCAATCATATATTGAAATTGGGGTTTGAGGACTCGTGAATGAGAGGTTTTCAATGAATGTTATTCAAAATGGAATATTAAAGATTTCGGGATGTTGTTTTTAATTAGTTCAGATTTGGAAGTTTTGAATGGTGAGTTATTCATGTTGTTCTCGTTTGAGTGATTGTCTAAAGTAGATTTGTTTGGTTCGCTGGGCTTTCTTTGTAGTGCCTTGAGATATTGATGTTTATGCTCAATGATTAGCAAAAAGGATTTGCTTATGAAAATGAATTTAAGATGAAGAATTAATTCTTAAATAACGTAATATTAATTTTTGATCTTTGAAACAAAAATAAGTTTGAATTTGTAAGTAAAATATTAAAATCTAAATATTAAAATCTAAATATTAAAAACTAAATATTAAAAAATAAATATTAAAAAACAAATATTAAAAAATAAATATTAAAAAATAAATATTTAAAAATAAATATTAAAAAATAAATATTAAAACTGAATATTAAAAACTAAATATTAAAAAATAAATATTGAAAACTAAAAATCAAAAACTTAATATTATAAACTAAATATTAAAAAATAAATATTGAAAACTAAAATTCAAAAACTAAACATTAAAAACTAAATATTAAAAACAAAATATTAAAAACAAATTATTAAAAACTAAATATTACAAACTAAATATTACAAACTAAATAATACAAACTAAATATTAAAAACTAAATATTAAAAACTAAATAATAAAAACTAAATATTAAAAACTAAACATTAAAAACTAATATTAAAAACTAATATTAAAAACTAAATATTAAAAACTAAATAGTAAAAACTAAATATTATAAACTAAATATTATAAACTAAATATTAAAAACTAAATAGTAAAAACTAAATATTATAAACTAAATATTATAAACTAAATATTAAAAACTAAATATTAAAAATAATTATATTTATATATTTTTAAAATTTATATCACACGTGTTAAAATTTTATTTTACACTTTTTTTATGCAATATTCTATCTATATTATGTTATTATATTTGGTTTTTTAAATATTGTGGCTCGCTAGAATAAAATTTGAGGCAATAAAATTTGTCTCATTAATACTCTTTCCTAAAATACTCAAAACACATTAATTCTTAATAATTCAACACTAGTAAAAACGTTTTCTTATTACTTAATTTTATATACTCTGTTGAGTGATAAAAGTCGGATAATAACAAGTTTCCAACCCATATTACATGCTTAATTTTCATTACAACATGAACTATCGAAATGCAACTTCTGTAAGAACGTTGAAAAATAAAAGTATAATTCTTACAAATTTAACTATCAAAAGTTTGTATTGATCCCCTCGTCAACTATTAATTATCTAGTACAAAACACACGAAAGTATATCACGTAATTTTTTAAGATAAAACACTAAGAGAAGGAGGGGGGGGGAGTATAATTTCTAAGCGCAATCCCTGATGCTCCAATCGGCATATCGGAAGAAGCCCCATCTGTTGCCAACATTTCCTTCCCGAAGTGATAAATGTCTCAATTTCCAAGTTCCTTCCAAATGACCTCCGCGAACCCTGCATTTGGCCCAAAGGGTCACACGTTGCCAATACAACAGCGCTCAATCACCAAGAAAGAAAATCTAGTCGATCCTTACACCTTTCGAGATACGTCGTTAGCAGCAAGTGATTGATTGATTGGAAGCATCTGAGTGCGAATAAAGAACTTGGAAGATGCAGGGAATCTAGGGACTTGATTGCTTTTTCTCAGTGAAACTTGAATATTTGATTAATTTTGAATATTTAGTTAGCGTCGGTGATAATTTATTGATGGACATTAATTTTAAAATGTAGGATGTGCTTCAATTGAAATATTATAATTTGTTGTAAATCATGTGTAAACAATTGTAGCTTTACAATGATATACATAATACGAATTTTATAAACACAGTTTTGAGTTTTTACAAATTTTAGCACAATCATTTTCAACAACTTTTAGTAATAATCTTTTATATAGTATACCTCTTATGGAATTTAGTAATAATGATAAGTATTATATCAAAATTATTTCTTAGAAATACATAAAATGTCTTAATTTACATACGGAATATTTTTTACACTAGTTTCTAAATAATACAAATGGACAAAAGATTTGTAATTTATATTAACTTAAGCATTAATATATCACCGAAAAATATATACCCCAAGTAATGCATATATAACTCAGTATAGATAAGAATATATTATTACAATGCACACATATTTTATCCATTGATATTCCATCGATAACTGCAGTAACTTTTTCCTAATTTCTTATAAAATTTTAAATTTATATTTATTTTTCTATTTTAATACAAATAAAATTCTATAAATGCGAGTTATTTTGAATTAACACTTTTCTTGTAGGTTTGTACAAAATATAAAAACTCTTGGCATTATTTTATTTCGCCAAAGGTTATAAAACGTACTCTAACCGATTTGCACAATTGCTTCCATAAAACTTATATAATTGATACATCAAATCTAGAATTAAGTTTCTCTGGATAAAATCAACAACATTAAAAAAATTTAGCAATTAAAAAAATACCTAATAAATCAACATCAAATAATGAATATCAATGCCCACGAATTACAGTAAATTAAATTTCAAAGGTAACTTTTAAATTTAATTAAACAATTTTTTTTAATATATTTTTTTATTCAAAGGATTTTTAATATTTGTATAAACACTGAAACCTCACATAGAAATCTTAACCCAAAAAACGCTTTTATTACCATTATTTCTTATACGATAATACAAAGTAATAATAATGTATACAATTGTAATGAATATAATTCAATATTTTTGAAAAGGCATTAAATGCGTAAAATAGAAAGCTGAAAGGTGAGTTCTCAAAACTAAAAAGTTAGTTATTGTAATTTCAAATAAAGATGGTAATACATTTAATACAACCAAAAAAGTATGATTTCCTACTAAAAAAAATTATATTAAAACTGTATCAAATGCCAAACTTTCTAATTATCGTAAACAAAAATCAATAAAAACATTAATTCATCAAGTAATATAAGAAATACATAAACAATAGAAACTTGGTTAAACAATAATCAATCATCAATAATGATACTTATAAAATGTAAAAGTACAGCATTTTGTAATTTATTTGAGATAAATTACTAATAATATATCTTCTTAAGGTACGTATAATCTTAATTTATAAGGAAGCAAATCAAAATTGAATAATTATATAACATAAAAAATATATATTAATATGTATCTAGAAATTGCATTAACTAAGAATGTCAAAATTGATTGGAACTTTATTATTTTTCCGATATATCCAAAAAATTCGTAATGAACTCGTTCTTCTAAGATTCGATGGGAATTTATTTTCTTAAATGATTTCCGATTCCTTACAAGTTAGGAAATTATATTCTCTTATTGATTTCATTCAAAAGCTACGACTCGTAATCAGTGGTCATATAAAAGCTAATTTAAACTTGGCATTTGTTTTAATGCGTCTATTGTTTTATTAGCATAATAAATAATTTAATGGATTATTCAAATATTCGTATTTTTATATCTATGGTATCCTGGTCGTTTAAATATTATTTTATTCATCTTTTATTCTAAGTTTTTATTAATTTTACAGTAATTTTTTTATTTAAATTTGTTTTAAGGAAATGTGTTCTTTTATTTATAAAAAAAATATGCATGTGTTCTTGATTTTATTACTAAATTTATATTATTAAAAAAGATATTTCTGTAAATTAAATTGAAATCCCAATTACAATAAGTACTTATAAGATATAACCAATACTATTAAATAGGTTAACAAGACGTATAAGTTAACACAAATTACAAACAAAAGGAAAGGTCCAGAACAATAAAACTGCAGAATAATATAATATTATTATATTAACTTAACTACTAACTATAACTATTAACTATAAATATTAACTATAACTATTAACTATAACTATTAACTATAACTATTAACTATAACTATTGACTATAACTATTAACTATAACTATTAACTATAACTATTAACTATAACTATTAACTATAACTATTAACTATTAACTATAACTATTAAATATAACTATTAAATATAACTATTAACTATAACTATTAACTATAACTATTGACTATAACTATTAACTATAACTATTAACTATAACTATTAACTATAACTATTAACTATAACTATTAACTATAACTATTAACTATAACTATTAACTATAACTATTAACTATAACTATTAACTATTAACTATAACTATTAACTATAATTATTAACTATAACTATTAACTATAACTATTAACTATAACTATTAACTATAACTATTAACTACTTGATAAGAAGTAAGCTTTCACGTAAAAAAATATTCCTTTAAAATTTAAGACCAAATACAATGCTGATAAATATTTATTAACAAATATTATTGCTCTTATTTAATCTCGTTTGACCAATTAATAATTAAGTATTTCCAAATCAAAATGAAGTTGTCCTTGGCGAGAAATTTAAATATACGTTATTCATTTCAAAAGTAAAAATTGTTTGTCTTCCTCATTTATCATTTACTAAACAAGGTAAAATAACTTATTTAGTATTTGAAATCAAACACTCATTCATAAAACAAACATTTTATCTAACAATTACATTACTAAGACTAGCAATATGGCCCGGCGTTGCTCGTGGTCACTTTGCGCAGTAAGAGCTGCGCGATTTTGTCTTGTCAGCGTAGCCATGGCATATCACTCTCTGTGCACTGTGAAAAATAAACTTTATCCAAATCCAGATTTATTAAATTACTTTGAGTATTTTTTGAGATACTTAAATCTATTTTTATGTTCACGACTTTACATGCTATTGCGACTACCTACTATTTAAACTGATGTTTTTGTAAAATGTTTCTTTTTGTGAAATAAAAATTCCTAACATTTTTTTAAATTGCATATTTTTTGTATAAAAATTAACCATTTAGTGACAATAAATCCATGTAGTAAACTTCACATACATTAGTTTTAATATTGGCGACGCAATAATATATCAAAGAAACAATATTGCATTCTTCCAAATCAAAATAATGTATCGTATTTGGTGAAGTTTTTTTTGTTGTGCCAATTGGCGACGGGAGTCTATATATCCCTCTTTCAACATAATTTCATATGGGTCAATATTTACGGACAATATTTCTTATAAAAATTAATTATCAAATATTTATTTTTGAATTCCAATAATATGTTTTTGAGGCGAAAATTTAAAAATAATCTACATGGAGGTATAAATATATAAAACTTTAAGTTAAACTTTTAGGGTGGCCCATTTCAACACCATAGTAATATTCCACTACGTAACAAATAGCACTATTGTCATAAAGTTAAGTTGTTCGGAACATGAAAACACATGGCGTCAGTCGAAAGAGCTGGTTTAATTCCCTCCTTCGGTTGTAGAGGTTTTTGTTAACGACGTTATTTTTGTTATTTGGACACTAATTTCTCCATTGTGATGATATTTTTAAATATAGGACCTCTATTTTAGCTCATTTGGCAACATTTTAATTCAATTGGAGAATTTTTTTTATTAATTTGGCGACATTTTGAATTTATTTGGCGACATTTTTAATTCATCTTCAATACTTGGCGACTTTTCTAATTCATTTGGCGACATTTTTAATTCATTTTTCCATATTTGGCGACTTTTATTATTCATTTAGCGACATTTTTATATTCATTTTTCTATATTTGGCAACTTTTATTATTCATTTGGCGACATTTTTAATTCATTTGGTAACATTTTTAGATCATTTGGCGACACTTTTAATCCATTTTGCGACATTTACTCATCAGCCAATCAAAATGAATCGTTTATCCCAGTATTGTCTAAACATATTTTTGGTCGCCAAGGTGATTTTTAACACTAATGTTATGAAGCGAAGATCGAGATGTAAATTTCCCATAGGAGTTGGAGACATTTTTTATTAATTTGGCGACATTTTTAATTCATTTGGCAACATTTTTAATGCTTTCTCCAATATTTGGCGACTTTTCTTAATCATTTGGCTACATTTTTAATTCATTTGGCAACATTTTTCATGTATTTGGCGACATTTTTAATTCATTTGACGACATTTACTCATCAGCCAATCAAAATAAATCGTTTATCCCAGTATTATCGAAAAATATTTTTGGTCGCCAAGGTGATTTTTAACAATATGTTATGAGGGGAAGATCGAGATGTCAATTTCCCATAGGCGTAATGTTAGAGAAAATGGAAAAAGTCCTATAACTTTTGAATGGTTGCAGATATCCACATGAAACAAAGTGCATATTTTAAACTAAGAAAAGTTTGTTCACATGGTGCAAGTTTCATAAAAATCCGTGCAGTAGTTTTTGAGTTAAATCCGGACAAACAGACAGACAGACAGACAGACAAAAAAAATTTAAATGTGATTTTCGGAATCAGCGTGTTCTAATTCGTGGAGAAAACTCAAAATGAGGGGTTTTGTTCGATTCCACTGACAGACACTCCATTCTTATTTATAAGTATTGATGAATGGGATGGATTTTAAAATAATTTTGAATGGAAGTTTTTATTTTTATTTTTACTAATCAGTTTACTAAGAACTTGTATTGTTATTTTATATATACTCTTATGTTCTGTTTGTCGCAATTATTTCAGATCTTTGAACTTTTCAAACAACTTTAAATAAATAATTAGTGCAGCAATTTTGTTTATATGAATTACGTTACTAAGAGAAATATGATGAATTTTATAATAATTGTGAACGGAAGTTTTCAATTTTATTCTTATTAATTAGTTTAAAAATAACTTGTATTGTTATTTAATATATACTTATATGTCCTGTTTGTTGCAATTATTTTAGCTCTTTGAACAGCTTTAAATAAGTAATTAGTGCAGCACTTTTGTTTGTATAAATGTGAAATTATTTCCCTAGTTATTTAAACAATATATTAATTAAAATGTGTATGCTTATTTTAAACTCAACTAATACTTTACTATACAATAGCCTATTTTAGCCATGACGGAAATACATCCATACGGAAATTGTTTGTTTATCCTATTTTAACTTTATTTTTTGTATAATAAATCGTAACAATATTTGCAGAAACATGCTAAATGAAGTACGTTTGTTAGTACGTTTAAAATGTGAATGTTTATTAAAATAATCAAATATGAATTGTCAGATAAACCCTAGGTAAAATCAATATTATAATATCAACCTTTTTCAACAACTTATTTTTCTACTATACAATTCCTATTTGGACAATATATCTTATTTTTTTCAAAAAATATTTTTTAAACTGGTACTATTAAAATAGTGTTTTCAAAAATGAAAATACGTTTTAAATTGGTATATGAATTTATAACGATGTGAATGATAAATTAATGATTATATGAATGATTAATTTATAACTTATAATAAATATTAATTGCTAATTATTATAACTAAATATCATATTACCAAATTATTATTATCATCATATTTAGAAAAGTATGCCAAGTATGAAGTCATTACGACATTTGACAATCAAATAAACAGCAACCAAATGTGTTAAATAAATAGTATTATAAATGGATAGATAGGATTTATTTTAAAGAGTTAGTGTACTTTATGATTTGTTTTATACTTTGAATATCAACTACTGGAGTATTTAAAGATGATTTCTATTCAATAAACAAAGTGTGCATTGTTATCAAACAAATATTAATAGAAAAATAAAGTGGTAACTGAAATATACAATTGAGATAGTTATTGACCGAGTGTTAGCAATATTCTGTTTTAACTCGACTTTTCGGCACTTCGTCTGTTTTTTTGTTACGCAGTCACGACTAAACTCGTTGTACAATGTTCTTCAAATTTGGCAGGAACGTTCTGTTCAGTCACTAAAAGCGACGTGTTTTTTTTTAAATAATTTATTTATTTTTTTGGCCACTAGGTGTACTGTTCCCAGAACTACTCGTTTGTTATACTTTTAAAATCTTTTTTTAGTAAAAAGACAGTTTTATAATCCGACCAAAGAAATTTTTATAATTTTAAAAATATTTTAACGGTCAAACATTCAAAGATCATACCACCATAATATTTAATAAAATGCACATGAAATAGTTTTATTTTACAGCAAACACATTTTCAAATGCTTTGAAAAAAGCCATATATTTCCGATTAGAACACAGACAAACACAAAAACCATCGCCCATTCCACAAGAAAACCAACTGCGAACTCATTAGCAAAGTGATCATTTAAAGCTCTTATAATTCAAACAAAGAACATAATTAATTTAAGAGGCAAAAGCCCATTTATTCCCTCATAAATAACAACGCAAAATGCGTATTTAAACACGGTAAAAAATTAGACCCATTACAGCAAAATGAGTTCGCATTCAACTTTGAAATGTTTATTTCCGAAATATTCTTTACGTAGCCGTTTTTTTTTTATCTCTTTTGCATTCAGTGTGCTTCTATCTCAAGAATAGTATACTTTCTCGTTTAAATGAGCACCTTAACGAGAATTTTTTTTTAAAAAACAATGCGCTAAATGCATTTTCCCATTAAAGTTAATTAATGATTCCGTGTCAGAAATACTAATAAAGTAATTTCATTATTACTAAAAGGGGAACTTAATAGAATTGCGCGTTTTCCCGCTCTTTTTTCCCTTCCTCAATTCCAGAATGCAAGAGATGCTGGATACTGAAATTAAGAGGTTTTATTATGCATTTGGGGTTTTGTTTATTTTTCCCATGAGCGAGATTATTACCTTGAAATTTCGTCCTAAATTAAAATGCTCTAAGCTAATGCTATAAAATATTCTTATACGCTTGAAAATTCATTATGAGAATTCCAAGCCAGTTAGCATATCTTGGATTTATTATCACAGACAATACGACAGACAAACAAAAAAAATGACCTTTTAAGGGAATTTGATAGACCATATACGTGCAATGTTAACATACCATATTTCAATGTACCGTTTCTTGAAAACTACTTAACTTATACATTTTATATTCTTTTATATACTTTACATAAGCCTTGCATATTATATGAGTGTTACAATTTTTAAGAAAATATATATTTTTTAATTAACTAATTAAAAACCAGGTTAAAATGTTACGTTAAAATATAACCTTTTAAGGGAATTTGGTAGACCATATACGTGCAATGTTAACATACCATTTTTAAATGTACCGTTTCTTAAAAACTACTTAACTTACACGTTTGATATTATTTTATATACACAAATCTTGCATATTATATGAATATTACAATTTTAAAAAAAAACTATTATTTCTTTAATTAACTTATTAAAAACCAGGTTAAAATGTTACGTTAAAATATAACCTTTTAAGGAAATTTGGTAGACCATATACGTGCAATGTTAACATACCATATTTCAATGTACTGTTTCTTGAAAACTACTTATCTTACACGTTTGATATTCTTTTATATACTTTACATAAGTCTTGCATATTATAAAAATATTACAATTTTTAAAAAAACTATTATTTCTTTAATTAACTTATTAAAAACCAGGTTAAAATGTTACTTTAAAATATAACCTTTTAAGGGAATTTGGTAGACCATATACGTGCAATGTTAACATACCACTTTTAAATGTACCGTTTCTTGAAAACTACTTAACTTATACGTTTGATATTCTTTTATATACTTTACATAAGTCTTGCATATTATAAAAATATTAAAAAATTTAAAAAAGTTATTATTTTTTTAATTAACTCATTAAAAACCAAGTTAAAATGTTAGGTTAAAATATAACCTTTTAAGGGAATTTGGTAGACCATATACGTGCAATGTTAATATACCATATTTCAATGTACTGTTTCTTGAAAACTACTTAACTTATACGTTTGATTTTCTTTTATATACTTTACATAAGTCTTGCATATTATATAAATATTACAATTTTTAAAAAGTTATTATTTTTTTAATTAACTAATTAAAAAATAAGTTAAAATGTTACTTTAAAATATAACCTTTTAAGGGAATTTGGTAGACCATATACGTGCAATGTTAACATACCCCTTTTCAATGTACCGTTTCTTTAAAACTACTTAACTTATGCGTTTGATATTCTTTTTTATACCTTATATAAATCTTGCATATTATATAAATATTACAATTTTTAAGAAAGTTATTATTTTTTTAATTAACTAATTAAAAACCAGGTTAAAATGTTACGTTAAAATATAACTGTTCGATGTACCTTTTCTCGGAAGATACTTAACTTAAACGCTTGAAAGTTTTTATAAGCATTTAATAATGGTAGTTATAATTTAGAGAAAAAAGAAGATAATTTTTCTTTTTAAGTTTTACCAATTAACAAAAAAACCCTCAAAAAGCCTAATTTTAATATGGCAAGCTTAAAATAATATATTCATCTCGGATTAATCTGTAGGTTCTGTGCTTGAATTTTCAAAGACGAATTTGTCTATATATATGGTAGTATTGTTGAAAAGGTTATAATTTTGAGATAAATCACTGTAATATTTATAGTTTTGAAATAAAAAATAATAACGTTTATAGTTTTGAGATAAATAATAATAAAATTAATGGTTTTGAGATAAATAATAATAAAATTTATAGTTTTGGGATAACTAATAATAAAATTTATAGTTTTTAGAAAATCAGTTTAAAGGTTAAAATCTTTGTCAAATCGCTTGTTTACATCGCTTAAATAAAATTTAAAATTCTTCTAGTGTGACTAGAAACAAAACTAATACATCAATGGAAAGAATTCAAAGTTTAATATAAAATGAAAATCTCAAAATCAATTTTTGTGATTTTTAGGGTTAATAGGTTTAATTCTAATCAACAGAGGAAGTATCAAAATTGTAAATTTATTTCCCTTTTAGAGATTTTAATTTTGATATCCAACAGTTGTATTTTGAAAAAAATCGAATCTTAATATAGATCATTTTTATAAAATACCTTAATAATTTAAATTTCAATAAGGTTTTAAAAATGAGAATTTTCATGAATTTAAAATTCCTGTAATTTTCTGGAAAAAACGGACATACAAGAACACAAAAATACGCTAGGATTTTCTGAATCAGTGTAATATAATTCATGAAATAACCTTAAAAATAATAGTTTTGTCGAACTAAAAGACATAATTTTAGTTAAAGTTCTTTTTGTAAATAAATTTTATATTAATTTTCTTATAAAAAAGCTTCTAAAAGGTAGGATATCGTTTTGTTTGATTTCAAAGTAAAAATTTAGTACCACAATAAATTAAAAATTTATACTTAACTTTACAGATAGGTTTCATTATCTGAGTTTTAAATTTAGAATAATAAACCTATTTGGGATTCATATCTGACCTTCTAACTCTGTCCAAAATCTGTCAGAGGTGTTTATTAATTTATTTAAATATTATTTTTTTCATTATTTTTTATTATTTTTTCTTATATTTTTCATCAAATGCTATAAAAAAAATTCAAAATGCATATTAAAAAAATGATAAAACTGTATTCGTCCCTCGCTTTTTTTCCGTCATACTAAAAAAAATTTAATAAAAAGAGTAAACTCGGGCATTATTTTGAAAACTTTAACTATTTCTATAATAAAATAAATCCTATCATTCATAGGTATTAAAATTTAAACAATTCACTAAATAATATGACAAAATTGAGTTCTTGAGTAAGTAATATGAAAAACTGATGTCGAATTATTGAGAAATAACCCACTCAATTATTGACAAAAACTTATTTTCTTCTATGCATAAACATTCCAAATTAAAACACTGAAACTCGATTTAAATTGAATTTTTAATTCACTTCCAATCGACGAACCCCTAACCCCGCACTGATTCAATAACAGCATGAATTCCACTCCATATTTTCCAGACTACTCAATCAAATATTACTTCCGTAATTTTGAACACTTAATTTAGGTAGAGTGCTTAATTACATTCGCATTGATGGAGTTTAAATGGGGCATTTAATTACCGCTTCACGATGCAGATAAACCAACATCATTTCATGCTGTTTACTTCTGCTAATGCAGGGGAAGAGAGAGTTCTATTCATTTGGAATATGTGCTGCGTAGTGACATTTTGACAGATAAGCCCGGCGGGTGATTGCTGTAAGTCTTGAGATTAAAATGGAGTAAGTCTATTGCTATCGGATTATACTATTTGAATAGTCAAAGTGATTTAGGGTGGTAGGGTTATGAATTTATCTTTTAATAGATAGAAACACTTTGTTTGGTACATTTGTATTTTATGTATAGTGTATAACACTTTTAAAATAGTTTTACAATTCAATGTTATAATAATTGAATTAATTAACAAACAAGAAATTCAAAATATATTTATTAATCCTTATATTTCACTGGTAATCAATTTTGCAACAAATAGGTAGACGTTAATCTCATTCTAAACATTTTAATAGGTAGATATTTACTGGTAACCATATCAAACCGATCTAAATTCTGACCTTTCGAATGTATATTTTTGTTACTTTTTAACATGTATTTAAAATATAGAAAACTAACGGATCATTGGATATCTGAATTTTTAAGCTGCCAAAAAGAATATAACCAATTAAGTTTAAAATAATAATAGAAAATTGCATAAAATATTATATATTGATATTTTTACTATAATATTATATTTTCTATATTAAAAAATATATTTTTATATTGATTTTTTAGAGAAAGTTAAATAGTCTTATGCGATAAGTAAACTTGTAGAATATACCTAAACCCTATCAGTATTTACCTTGAGTAGAAAACTTATGGGCTTTATTAACACAAATATGAATATTTAAAATAAATATGAATATACAACAGTAGGCATAATTCTTTTAAAGAATTTTGATATGTCTGAAATATAGAAGTATTTAAATTTTCTTTGAAGAAACGCATGAAATAAGAATTCCAAGAGTAAATATTATGCACTTTCATATAGTATAATGTTTGGAAAAATTATTGAAAATATATGTGTGTTTTTACTAATATATAATATTTATGATTTTTTAATAATTTATGTAATATTATGTATTATTTTTTTGTTTTGCAAGCAAGATATTAATAAAGTTTAATTGATGACTTTAGTGCCAAAAGTTAGTAAGTACATTTTTTGTACTTATGTATATGATTCATCTGGGCTATGTTTCTATATATAAATGAATACTGACCTCCCCCATAATTGTAGCAGACAGGTCTACCGGTATGTTCTATGTTAATTTCGTGCCTTTCCTGCCTTTGAGCTCAATATCTAACATTATTTATGGTATATTTTCTAAAATTGAGGTTTAGTCTATTATAATTTTGTATCTACCAGAATTTTAACTATTATTCAAACATGTCAGGTGACGTCAGTAATTATTTTTTACTATTATCCGAGTTTAAGTGAGAGTAGTTCTTCCAACTTACAACAGATGAGGTTTTGTCCAACTTGGATAATTTTCTTTTTTTTTTTACATTTTAATATATAAATATACTTAACATTTAATATATAAACAATTAAATTGTAACGCTTTATCGCATAATTTCCTAACCTAACATCATCAAAGTAGTACTCACCAATGTATTAAAAGTGGTTTTGAAGTACTAAAGTATTTTTTTCATAAGTATCTAGTTGCCCAATAACGGACGTACCAAATCAAGGAAAGAAATTCATTGGTTATTTTTTGCTGTTTTTTTACCACATAAGAGAAATGTATAATACATTATGAATGAAACAAATACAATTTCCGAAATCCTCTTGTTCTTCAACTATTTATATTTATATTTAATAAAATATTTACCATATTTTTGTATTTATTTATTACGTCCTTTTTTTTTAAAAATATTATTACATTTTAACTTTAAATTTTTAAGTTTGAAATTGAAAATTGAGAGGTTTGTTGTAAAAAGGAGGTAGTTACAATTATTCAAGTTTGCAGAAAACCGTAAAAAACATTTGAAAATTCAAAATTCCAAGTTGTGTGAAGATATTCTTTTTGATCAATCTTTTTAATTGTTCCTACATATTATCACAGTATTTTCACTCAAAAAATATATCTTCCAGATGACGTGGCACATGTTGGACTGTTGGAGCTACTTCTTTCTTGTAAACAAATAGATTATCTGTCTACCTCTATGAAAAATATTTCACAAAAAATACAATTTACTATAATATTATTTTATTTAAAGAAAACTTCAATTGAAATATAGCATATAACTTGGCTTTAAAAACAGAAAATTACCTTTTTAATCATCACACTCCCCCTCTGTAACGTCCGGCTCATCTGATGCGTTGTCTGGTTGTAGTCCATCGTAGAACCACAAAATGTAAAAGAACCAAAAACTCTACTGTTTATAAGTGTTGTGTAACCTTTCTGTAAGCAAAGCACGTTAGTCATTTGGGGAAAAATGGCGGTAGCTCCAGGAGCTACCTCTATATTGCAACAAACAAATGAGACAGACAGCTCCATTTCTTGAGTAACGCGAGAACTAACAATTGGAGCTACATCTTTCTGGTACCAAACGAACAAGTTTTTTTTACCACAAGATAGTACATGTAACTCCAAATTCCCCTTGCTTGGAGCTACATCCTTTTTGCAGCAAACCCTTCGATTATTATTTTTTTTTACTATTAATTTTTAGATCCTTTTATTTTAAATCAAAACAATGACTATACTGTATCAATCACATACAAAATATACTCAACTCAATGTCCCCGAACTAAACCTCAAACAAGCATGATTTAGATAAATCATTTTCTGTATTTCCAAAATTTATACAGCATGCCTTAACATGCACCAGGAAGAGTCTCATAATAAAATTAAACACATACAATATTTTGTTCAAAAACTGGCATTACAATATTCAAAAGACGAATCTAAAATTCTTCTTTTTAAACTGCACCAATGTTCTTCTGAGCGAAAACGTCCTATTTGCGGACTCATAAACGAGTACAATCATCCTGGTTGTAAATCTCCGGTCCTCCCCACTCTCTCCATTCGTAATAACTGCGCAGTTAAATTTAAACCTTTCATTAGGATGAGACTCCCTCTTTCCTACGAAGCATCCATCTGGAAAATTGGCACCCCACAAGATTGTTTAGGTGCGAAATTCGCTCGTGTGTTGCCTTTTCGAATGCACGGATTTGTATGTTAGTTTTTGTTTATTATCAATCACGGGATCTGTGTGGCCTGGTTGGAAGAACGGCGAGCTTGCAATCGGATGGGTACGAGTTTGATCTTCGTCGTATTTCGAACATCGCCGTGTAGGATTGAGCACGGTTAATCTGTCGGCGTCCAATTGTCCTCGCGTAAAGAGTGTGGCGAGGCCTCCGTGGCCGAGTGGATTAAGGCGTCAGCTGGGAATCCAAGGGTCCCCGGTTCAAACCTTGCGATGGACTAGACTAAAGAATAGTACAAAGTAGTGATATTGCGATCGGTCGGAGGGTTGCCAACTTCGCTACAAAAATACTAGAAAATTCGTCCAGAACATCCGCAAAAATTAACGACGTGTATACGGGACTGGTAATTTTAATCGGGGTCCAAAGTCCCGACGTCTATTGAAGGCGTTGGGTGCCAGCTCAGGTGTTGTCCTCGTCATCTGACCATGGTTCAAAAATACGAGGCATCGTTCCCGGGCCTTTCCTTCGAGATAGGCCCCGAACCGTCGCCAATAGCCCACTGTGCAGCTCTAGGCGACGTTAATTAACCAAACCAAACAGTGTGGCAGTTTGGAACACTGAGCTTAAATAATAACTGGAGTGTCTGTATGGCCTGGTTAGAAGAACGGTGAGCTCGTAATCGGATGGTTATGAGTTCGATTTTTTGTCACATTTCGAACATCGCTTTGTAGAGGGGGCTTGAGCATGATTAATCTGTCGTTGACCAAATGTCCTCGCGTAATCAGTAATGAGGCAGTTTGGAGCACTGAGCTAAAATAATAACTGGATAATGTACACCCATTGAAGGGAAGTGGACTTTACCGTGGTGCGGGTATGAATACAGTTCCAACACCGTCATGTGGTCGCATGCTTTGTCCAATCACCAGTTCTTATTTAGTTTATGGTGATGTCAAGCGAAAAGAATATTTTTGCCTTACTGACTCAACATGTTGGTTTACTGGATCAAAAGGGTGTAATACGGTCGCGCATGCTTAGTAATCACTCCAGTGATTATTTTATATCAGTGGTGTGGAGATAGTTTTAATATATATTTTTTTATATTACCTAATATTTTAAAAGCTTATATACCATTTAATTAGTATTGTTTGAGTTATTAGAGTTTCTTGTAAAAGCTTCATGAAATAGATTCACTATGCGTAGGTTTCAAAGGTTATCATTTAAAAAAATCGCTCCATTTGTTGTGAGAGAAAACCATTCCTTTTATAAATTTTAGGTTATTATTATTATTGCGAACTTATAGTATTTTAAGAATTATTATAAAAGAAAATTGGTAAATAGAACTTATTTTTTCATATATTTTTAAATACAAATTTATACACCAAATAAATAAACTATTGCATTTGATGATATACGACTATTTCAAAAGAAATATATTCCTTTGTGTATTTTCTTTTAGTGCAAAACTTATTTTTCGATATATTTTTAAATACAAATTTATACACCAAATAAATATACTATTGCATTTGGTAATATACGACTATTTCTAGAGAAATATATTCCTTTTTGTTATTTTCTTTTAGTACAAAACTTATTTTTCGATATATTTTTAAATACAAATTTATACACCAAATAAATAAACTATTGCATTTGGTGATATACGACTATATCAAGAGAAATATATTCCTTTTTGTATTTTATTTTAGTACTAAACTTTTAGAGTTATTATAAGAAATTTATAATCTTCTACTCTGTCTGCTTGAATAAATAAAAATAAGCGTAATTTTGATTCAAACTGTCGTCTACATTACAACTATATAAATAAATGTAGACATTCAAATAAATTTAAAGGAAATTAATTCCAAGAAATGATACGAAGAAAAAAGAAGTTTTTTTAAAAATGTATTTCAAGAATTTTACTTGAAAAGATTTGAAAGAAACCGCTTAATCATATATTTTTTTTCGCTTGAAATATATTGATTACTCTAAGAAATCCCCGACGTAATTACGTAAATTATTATCTTTTTATAGGATTACGATTCGAAATTCCCAATGCAAACATCTTATCTAGTTTTTTTAGCGTGAATATCGTACTCTAGAAAAAAAATATTTGGCAGAACTATTTCCAATTTATTAATGCCATTTCATAGTATTGATGGTGCTAAATCTAAAATGCATAAGAATTAGGATATTTAAGGAAATTATATAAAAAGAATTCAACGATAGATGTTATAAATCATAAATAAAAATCCCGTTTATTTTACGTTCGAATATAGTAATAACTTTTCTTTCTTTCCGACGATTTAATAATTTTAAGTGAGGATTTTTCTTTTTGGAAATACGACGATATTTTTCTTTGGTATAAAAGATATTTCTATAAAATAAAGCTAGAATAAATATGAGTGTCATTTAAAGAAATGATAAATATATTAATGAGTGTTCTACTTAAATAAGAACTTTTTTTAAAAATAATTTATTTCGAAAGATTTTGTTATTTAACTGCTAATGAGTCATTCATTAATTACGATTTTTATTAAAATATTTTTTTAATTAATGTTCTTTATGACTATTTTTTAACACATTTTACATGATTGTATAATTCCATAAAATTTAATAATTTTAAAAACATATGAATGTGTATAACTTATAACAGGAAAATAAAAAAGTAAGTTTGTTAATTATATTTATTATTACAAATATGCATAACTCTTCTTATAATACCATTTATTATAATTTTAATCTGTGAAATAAATGTAAAATGGAATGCCCTTGCTATAATTATCGCATGAATACCCCTCCCCCACAAACTCCCATTCCTGGTAATATATGTATTTTTTTTTAGATAAAAAACATAAAAGTTTAACGATTCTTCTCATTCATACGTGGCTACATTATCAAAAGTTTGTTTAAAAAAACACGTTTAAATAAATTATTTTCAACGCAATTTCTAAAAAACAGGTGATATTTATGAAATGAATGTCCAATTCGTTACTGCCTTTGAAAATTATCTTTCTTTTGAACCTCATGTATTAAAATCCATTGAGTATAAAGGCCGTAAAAGGAATCTTGACAACAAAAATAATGTATATGATAGTTGTTTTAAAATAAACGTATTTAGCATTTTTAAATATTTTATTTCTTCAACCCAATATCATACTTCATTGTTATTAAGCTAGCTAAGTTGCAATGAATTATTGGGCACCGTTAATACACATAAATGTCGTTATATAAGGTGCTCACTAAAATAATTTTTCATTCCCTGAACTTTTGATCGCCTACAGCTATAGCCATAAAATTGGTATAGTAAAGTGACTATCCTCTAAACTATTAGACAGCTGTCAGCACCCCTTACCAGAAATTTATGGAATTAACGTGTTTATCTCTAAAATTATAGAATATACATGAAAATAGTCAATAATAAAGTTGTAGAAAATAGTCAATAACAAAGTTGTAGAAAATAGTCCATAACAAAGTTGTAGAAAATAGTCCATAACAAAGTTGTTGAAAATAGTCGAGTTGTTGAAAATAGTCAATAACAAAGTTGTAGAAAATAGTCAATAACAAAGTTGTTGAAAATAGTCGAGTTGTTGAAAATAGTCAATAACAAAGTTGTAGAAAATAGTCAATAACAAAGTTGTCAAAATGAGCGCTCCTTTGTTTACTCGCAATCTGCATTGTTACCATACGAAACGCACCACATAGCAAGATATTTAGCTTTCGGTTGGTGTAAAAAGAAAGTTGAATAAGCGTAATAAAACAATGTAACGAGAGTTGTACGCGTTCTATTCATGATGTCGGAATTTTTAAGTTAAGGTGGGGGGGGGGGGGGGGGTAATTATTTTAGTAGCCACCCTGAATGCAAATAAATTTTATTTTCGTTCACCTCTATAACTATCCATTTCAAATATATATATTTTTTACTCCTTCAGGGTAAGACTTAATCGTATTTGAAAATAGTTCCGAGTCCTCAAATGCAAATATACTAGAAAAAGTAACATGATTTGTTTTAAAAAAAAAGGAATAAAGAGAATTCATAAAATCCTTTGGGTCGTTAATTCTTGAATTTCATTACGTATTGAAGGGTTAAGAACATAATAAAACATTTATTAAAGTTTATTAGGTTATATGATAATTTTTATTAGAAACTTTTTGTTGTGGCAAAATGTGTTTCAAAAAGACTCATAATATTTATTGAATTCCACTGTTTTTATCACAATGATAATAAAGATCCTTAGCAACCCCCTTCCCCCCTAAAGAACCATTTACGGTATCTTTATTTACATTACCATAATTCATCCTCCATTCCTACAAAGCACTAAATTTATCCTTTCGCACTTTATCAAAGCACGGGATGACCCGGATATTCACCCTCCCCAATGTCCGGCAAGCACCTCGGGGCCATTCCCAATCCCGTCCGTTTCCCTCCCATTGATATGCCCGGGAACAAAGTTATAACCGTAACTGCGTTATCTCGACCATTGGTCAACAGGAGGAGACGGGGGGAGGGGGGTATGTCCCTGAGAGGCATCTTCAATTGGACCGTCCATTTGTCAAGGAATGGGCCCGTCAGCTGGCCTTGATGGTCTCATCCGACCCTCTTGAGTCCGGGCAAATTTCATTGCCGGACGTTCTTCTTGGTGGCAGGTGCTTCGAGTGGAGTGTTGGACACCGAAGATGGATTGGGTCTGGGGGTGTTGGGGACAGATGGTTTTGGGTGGTGTAATTTTGGGGTTTGTTTTGTTTTAATGTATCGTGTATGTTGCAAGGGATTTTCGCAATTGTGAAGTTGCTTTCACTGAATGGGAGTTTAAATAATAATTTTTTCTGTGTATACTTTTTTATATAATTTAATTTTTTTTTATTAATTGTAAAGAGATAGCTTATAAGCTGTTTCTCAAAACCATTATATTTAAAAAATAGTATAAAATGGAGCATTTGTAAGAATTTAAAAAGTGAGTGCATTGCTTGGGGGAAATAGAGGTCTACGGACGTATATATATATATACGTCCATGAGCGTCAGTGGGTTAAATGTCATTGTAGATATTTTTATAAAGGCGAATAAGGAAAATAAATCATGTGTTTGGAAATTTATGTTGTAAATCATAAAAATTTGGTTAAAGGGTTTCGTTAGAAATTTCAATCTATGTTTGAATATATAAGTTTGTGTATAATTTGAAAAAAATTACAAATTTTAAGAATTATAAACACAAATTACATATTTTAAGAATTTAAACAAAAATTACATACTTTAAGAATTATAAACAAAAATTACATATTTTAAGAATTGTAAACAAAAGTTACATATTTTATGAATTATAAACAATTACTTATTTTAACAACAACAACATTTATATATAACAACATTTATATTTAAACAACAATTACATATTTTAAGAATTATAAACAAAAATTACATATTTTAAGAATTATAAACAAAAATTATAAATTTTAAGAATTATAAACAAAAATTACATATTTTAAAAATTATAAACAAAAATTACATATTTTAAGAATTATAAACAAAAATTGCATATTTTAAGTATTATAAACAAAAATTACATATTTTAAGAATTATAAACAAAAATTACTGTAATTAAACATTTAAAACTATATATTTATCATCATCACCATTGACTCGTCAGCTCTGTGTGTGCACATGCCTGCTCCAAAAGGCTCTATCCTTTTCTGTTTCTGGCAACAGCGTTCTAGTTTCTGAACTGCAACAAAGCCATATATTTGGTTTTATATTTACATATTTACCTCCTGTTAAGTATATAATATTAATTTGATTACTTTTAATTTAAAAGAAATTGCATGTCAATAAATGCGTCTTTTATAAAATCTTCTTTGAAATTTATTTATTTTCTGCTATCTAATAAAAGTTATTAAAGAATTAGGTCATTAAGTATCAAATGTCTGATTCTCATAAAAAATAAATTTGACAGTTGGCATATGTAACCTTGACAGTTGACATATCTACCTTGAAAGTTGACATATGTAACCTTTTGCTTAGGTTGACATTTCGTTTTTAATCTGAAGGTATATTATATTTTTAAATACATAATTTGGTCTGCGTTAAATTTTGAATGCTTTCTTTTCATGCCAATGTTTGTGAAATCAATTTTTAAGATCAAAAGTTCATATGAAAAATAAACTAAGTGTTTGGGAAGAATATTACTAATAAACGCATTATACGTCAATAGGTTAAAAAAATTCCATTCTTGTGACTTTAAGCTTGAAAATGAGCCATGTGGCAACCTTAGGCCAAGGTGGATAATCGGAGCTGAAATGTGCAGTAAAAATAAATTTATATCTCAAACTACGTGTGAATTTGGGTCAAAGTTTAACGTTACCATTCCTTTTAATATTGGACCATTTGTAAGAAATTGGCGATGTAAAAAAACTCTATAAATGGACGTGTGATAAAATACATTGTTTCCGACAATCGCAAGCATTCATCGCCATAGTTGAGTATATTTGAAGTCCAAAGCCGAATAACCACCAAAATAAACTGACGATGTTTGTTTGATGGAGCAACACTGGCATAGCTCATTACAGCTACATGAAACCTAGTCAATCGATTACAGCGAATGTCTATTGAAATCAGTTGAACGAAATGATGATGGGGCTTTCAATTAGGCAGTCTAGACTGGTCCGTAGAGACAGGTTAATATTCCTGTAGGACAATTCTTGACTAAAATTCGCAATGACAGCACAGCTGAAACTGCAGTAACTAGATTTGGGAACCCTTCATCATCAAAACCTGTGACAATAATATAGGCGTATACTTTTATTAGATGTTTTCTTTCTTGTTTTATGTATAATAAATCAAACATGTTATACAAATTGAATATTTCATACTTAATAACGTAACATTGTTATAATATAAATACATATATTTCATTGAGTTTTTAATATTTAAGCTGTTACACATAGGATATTTGTCAGATGCGTTTAGATTTAGTATATGAACCATCTGACTAAACTGAACGACTTAAGTCGTCCATGGATTTCTAGTTTTGTTATAATACCCAGCAAAAAAAGTCAGCATCAAAACCTTCATCAAAATTGTCAAATTGAAGGTTTTTTGAAGGTTTTATAAAGGATATTGAAACAAAAACCTTTAATTTCATAGATCTTCAAAAAAACTGTAGGTTTCCTGCTTAAAACCTTCAATTTCAAAATTTTGATGAAGCTTTTATGCTGACTTTTTTTTTGCTGGGAAATGGTTTAGTTAATTTAAATTAAGGAAAAAAATTGAAATCTAGAAGTGCATTCTACTGGTATTCATAATTGTTATTTGTTCTTGATATAATTATTCCCTTGAATTTAATTTATCGAGTATATTTGACTATTTATTATCCAAAATATTAGTTTATAGATTGCATGACAATTTATTCATTAGTACATTTATATGTGTTTATGCGATCGTCCAATAACCACTTATTGGATGTTAGTAAAACTTTCACCAGGGATAGCTTAAAAGTTAAACTAAAATATACTTATTTCTAATAACAATTTCCCTTACGAAACAACTTTTTAAAACTAGCTCAAAGTCTAGAAGGTCAATCTTAAGCGAGAAGTGAGGCAAACCAAATGTTAGGAAAAAAACCAGCTGAAAAAATGCTGCAAAGAAAGAGAAAAGCGGGAAAGAAAATGATTACAAGAAACTATCCGTAAACATGCGCTTCCAGAAAGAAAAACAACAAAAGACTGTCCATAGATAGCAAAACCAAATCAAGTCCCTCTGACGTCGAATCAGATATACGAGCCCGGGCAATCCGACTCGGCAGTATAGTTGAAAGGCATCCGTGCATACTACGGAAGCCCCACATATAAATTAACGATGGGGTCCGTATTGGAGGGCTTTCAGAGCAATCTCCAATTAATTCGGAAGGTTCCGAACCATCCAGGCCATCGCCAGGGTAACGGTTGCATAGCAAAGCGGAAACACAATACCGAGCGAAAATCGGAATCCCAACCGTGGCAGAGTTCGTTAACGAAGATCCATATTAGTCCCTGGGTTTAGTTAACTGGCAATGGGCTGATTAGTTAGATGTTGGGAGACGGGGGCTTGAATTACAGCTGGTCGAGAATGTTCGAAAATTCGTTGGGTTTGAGCTCCTTGGTGGTCGGAATTTTAACAATTTTCGATAGTGTTTACGGTTGGAGTTGGGGGATTATACGATGTTTGTGGTGTGTGCCTGTTAATGGATGAGGTGTCATTCGGATTTCGGGCGGAATTCTTTTGTTTAAATGCTGTTAATAAGGTTTAGAACTGAGTGTTTAATGGAAGCTCCAAAACTATAATAGCAAATGTCTTTAATCCAATGAGAGATTAGAAAAAGGGGGAAATTGTAAAAGATTTCTCGGAAATATAATTTACGTGATATTTTCAATGCATGTACGTTATATATATTTATTCATTTTAATTATTATAATAGATAAAAAAAAACGCTTTAGATTTGAAAATATTCCAACATAGAATATTTTTATGAATTTAAAACATTTACGCGTATTGTTAGAAAAACTATAAATCCATGGACGACTTAAGTCGTTCAATTGTCAGGGGGTAGATATACATAACCTAATAGCCTCTGACAGACATCTTATTTATAACGTTTAAATATTAAAAATTCAAATTAAATATAGGTATTTATATTGTGACAATGTTTTTTTATATACGATTACGAACTTTTAATACAAGTAATATTTTTGCAATTACAAATGTTAAATTGTTTTTTTTTTAGAAATTAAATATTATTTGAAGCGTATAAAGAATTGTGATATGTTTTAGATAAAAAATATTCTTTAAAATATTATAAACGTCTTGTGATAATTTTATTACTTATAAATATTTTTACTAAAATTTAAATAATTTATTCGTAACAGCATAATAAAGTAACGGCTATAAAGATTGTTGAGTAAAACACACGGAATTCGAATTAAATTGTTCTATTACATGATCGATAAAGCAATTCTATTCTTTCCGTATTATGATTTCATTTAAATTTATTTTTGTTTTAAGTCATTATCAATGTATTAATCAGAGCTCTCTTACTTTCAAGAAAATCCCACAACCATAGAAGAACATGTATAAACACTAATATTTCACTCAACCTTTATTTCATGACCACACACATTTTTTTTTAAATATTCAATTATTTAAAAAATTATTTATCTCTTACTCGAAAAAATCATATAAACAAATAAAAATATTACAAAACTCACACCCAACCCTTTGGGGTAGTATTTCGACGAATACAAATATTAGAATATATACACAGAACAAAACAAATTTGAAATTTGAAATAGAATAATAATAAAAGAAAAATAAATCCTAATTTATACAACTCAAACATTTGCACATAAAAACTCAACCAATGCAAAAATATATGTGTACTGCATAAGCATAGTATACTTTACATGAAAATTAGTTTTTTGTAGCAAAAGAACCAGGAAAATCTATTAACCTTGACCATTAATATAAGAGTATCAAATGCGAGGTTATTTCCCAATTTAGAAATTTAAGAAACTGATTCGCCAACTTTTAATAGTAGGTACATCAGTTAAGATTTCATTTAAATACCTCCTTTTATATCAAAGGTATTTATTCTAGAAATATAACATGAACACTCTAAAAAAGGTATTTAAAAATGAGTACCTGAACATGTTCTTTTTCCGTTGAGTACAATTGTATCGTAAATGTGAGATGACGTACTCAAATGTAAGCAACCGTACTTTTTAAAAATTCAGCAGTGTGATTTAATATTATTGATTTCAGCTTCTGTTCAAGCCATCTTAACAAAGATGTTAACAACCAATTTAAAATAGTTGTTCAGAAGATGTTTTCTACATTATTTGATGTCGATTGCTTAAATGGAAACTAAATTATTACTACTTAATTATCTTGCTTTCCATTCTTTTGGACCATTTTTTTAACCTTTATTCTGGTTATTACTGCTTCACGTCGCCCTGGTAGTACACTGGACTACGGTGCAAGAGGACATTGGTTTGATTCCCGGTAAGTCTTCGTTGTAATTGTCGATATTTATTGAAAGTGATTTATGAAGGCAACCTATGTAGGAAAGCTACTGTTATTTTTTTAATGATTTTTAGTACGTGTCTTTTTCAAAAATGAAACTATGTATTTAATGCTATGATAAGCATCGAATTTCACAAAAATAAGTTCATTTTACTTATTTTTATGTACCCATTAGTAACAGTGTACAGTGTCATTTTTATGTTTTCCCAAATCTCCCAAATCCATATAGCAACCCGAATTTTCATCCTCACGCATTCAAAATACGACCCACACACTTATGGAAATAAAGACACACCAATATGTCTCCCAACCCTTGTCCCACGGGCACTCAACGACATCTAATATTAGTGACCCATCAATATGACCAACGTCAGACATATATGAAAAAAAGCAACCCACGCATCCCTTCAGCTGACAAGAAGCGGGCAGAAGTCCATCCGGCCTGATATAAACCCTGTGCCCAGCGGCCCGGAATACTTTCTTTTGGCCAACGGTCCAGCAGCCTTAGATTAACGATGAATCCTATTCAAGATGGCTTTTGCGGATTTGGTGTCCGATCGATGGCTGTCATTCAATGTCAGACAGGTCATTCATTCACTGCTCTGTCATTTGTAGAGATTTTTACTATTTTGTGTGGGTTGTTGTGGGTTTTTTTAGGTTCTTTTTGTGCTTCTACTTGAGGCGCTACTTTGGAAATGAGATTTTTGGTGTTTGGATAGATTGAGGATGGCATTGTTTTATGGATTAAAGTAAAGAATAAGGGGACAGAATTAATATCGCCAAGTATGATTTCAGTTCAAATTGGCAACCGTGCGCAATTCTTGTGTAATACGTTTTACACGCATGCGCAAATTCGAATCCTAGTTCCATTAAATTAACATTTATGTTTCGATATCCTTCTTAAAACTTGTAAAAAAAACTTATAAATAAACCTTTAATTTTGAATTAATTAATTTTAATTCAATTTGCAGCTTTTTTAAATGTATTAAAATTTTTGAAAAAAAATTCAGATTATTTAAATGTTTTATGCAGGAATTTTTTTTTTAAAGTAGTTTTTGTTGTTTTAAATTTTTTTATAAAACCTTCAAAAAACCTTTAATTTCTCAATTTTTTATGAAGGTTTTAAGATAAAATTTTTTGTCCACCAGAAATGAATATATCCTAAAAAAACACTTATTTAAATTACGTTGCACCTTTCTGTACAATGTACTGTACTTACCTTTCTGTACAATGTACTTTACTCACCTTTCTGTATAATGAACATACATTTAGCTCTCATTTTCGTATTTATATAAAATATTCTCATAATAAACTTTTTTTTAAAAATTGACATCTTAACTTTTGCTATAATCATACAAAACAAATTTTTAGTATATATACTAAGATTTCACTCCAATTGACAATTTAGAATGCAACAAAAGTCCACAACAACTTCGATTTACCCATAATTTATATTTTATACTGACTTTTCGAAAGTTTATAGCATCCTTAAGAGTATTTACCTTTTAGGAATAAATTTATTCTGTTTAGAATCTTCTCGATTTTCTATTTTTACTTAATGTTGAAACTAATGTGGTGGAAAACGTCTGTTGGGGACTTTTCAGCCCCAGTGAGTCTCATTTACGGGGGATTGAGTGAGTTAAGCTTGCTCTAAGTTCTTTAAGCCAAGGTTGGTACTTGGCTGGTATAGCTCATAGGAAAGATAGTGCAATTAATCCAGAGTTATTAATTACCTGAAACATTTATTATCACAAGTATTTATACCTCGATAAATGCCACAGGGGTCTATTTACAAAGGAAACTTGATAATGTATTAAGTTTGGCTTGATGTGGTTAGTTTGATTAAATAACGTCGCATTAAAACTGCACAGTGGGCTATGGTGACGGTTCAGGACCTAAGAAAAGAATCGGGAACGATGCCTCGTATTATTGAACCATGGTCAGATAAAGGGGGCAACACCTGAGCTGGCACCCATGGCTTTTAAAAGTCTCAGGACTTTGGACCCCTGCAAGATTTATAGTGTACCAGTCCCGTATACACGCCGATAATTTCTTGTGGATGTTCTGGGCGACTTTTCTAGTATATTGTAACGAAGCTGGCCACCATCCGATCACAAGATCACTACTTTTTTACTTTGCCTTGTCAAGTCTGTCGCACAGAATCGAACCAGGAATCCTCTGATTCCCAGCTGACGCCTTTATCCACTGGACGACGGAGACCCCCCGATAATGTATTAAGACTTATAATTGTTTGTGAAGTAACATATTTTATTGGTGGAAAGTACATGTAAATTATTTTAAAGCAGTTGTACTTTTGTACACTTCTTTAATTATATGACATTTAGTGGATATATTTCAAAAACTTCAATAATGACAGAAAACTTGTATTAATTTATACAGGTCCTTAAAAAAAGTCATTAAAAATGTCAAAATTGTTTAAATTTTAAAAAGAAACAGAATTGTAAAGATAAGTGAATGAATAGGGTATGTAATATTTTTTTAAACAATTTAGTTATTGTCTTGGAAGAAGGCGGTATGTGATCACAACCAAATACTAAATTAAAACTTTAATATGAAATATTATAAGACTTACTTCTTTGTTATTACACACCTCCATAATCCACTTTCACCTTCAATTTTCGTGAAACAAACCTAAAAATGGAGATATCATATCTTGCTATTAATTCCAAAGGCATTTGTGGAAGGTTGGTTTGTTGAAGTAAAGTTGCACTAGAGCTACACAATATGCCATCAGCAACGGTTGAATTAATGCTGAGTGACCCTTGAACATATGCTGAATGAAAGAACCGGTAACACTGGCTCGTAATTTTAAACCGTGATAAAATGACGAGGGCAACACCTGAGCTTGCACCCCACGCACCTGTGCCAGTGTGAGAGTTTAAAAGAAAACTGTTTAAATGGACATCAGTCACAAATACACAGAGAATGTTTATATACACACACACACACATATATATATATATATATATATATATATATATATATATATATAGTAATAGTAATAACAAAAAGTTGCGGAGTGGGCAAATCACAAACAAATATCAGGGAATGGCCCTAAAGGGTTTATATAGTATAAAATATGTTTCATTTCTACTAAATAATAAATAAATAAAATAAATAATAATACTTTAATATATCCATATTATAAACTACATGCAATTTCAATAAATAGTCAATAAATTATACTAATAACAGCTATCTTAAGTAATAAATGCTCCAATTTCAATAAAAATATAGCTGTTTAGGATATAAAATGAATATCTCCAAATAGAAACTTCTAGCAGGGAATAAAATATAAATTCTCCTTATTCACATTTTTCACATCCGAAGAAAAAAGATGCTCTGATAGTCGAATGTTTATTTCGACATCCGAAAGCATAAACCCCATTATCTTAATATTCAATATAAATCATTTGAATGACCTCCCTCATAACTGCGCCGTCCACATCCCAGCGCTTAAGAAAACGCAGTGTTCTTTTCTCTTTAATAATATCCATCCTCAAAAATTTAGGTGGGGGGAGGGGAAGGAAACGAATCTGTTGAGAAGATTTTAAAAAATGTACGTGTCAAAATACTAGAAAAAGGAAACTGCGCCGGCGATACTTTCACTTCACTTCAACAGAAAAAAAAAATCGGACGATAAATAAAACGGTTGAGGAATAAGAAGGATAAAAAAAATAACATTCCAATTTCTAGAAGAAAAAAAACTTCATTGAAGTATCGAGCAAAGAAACCTAAGTAATGAAAAATATTCCTTCTTTCAATTGAAATATCAAGTAACTTTCTTAAAAGGGAAAAAATGATATACGTTTTCTTAAGGAAAGAGAAGGCGTACGTCTGAGTTTCCTTTTAACCGTTGTATGGTGGAGTTGCGATTGAGCTCTCTTTACTTTTAAAATAGTCCATTCAAAAGGGGTTTTGATGGTACGGAAAAAAAGTATCTTGAATTATATCCTGGCATCTATCATTTTCTGAAATGATTGAAATCTGAGATTTGGTTTCCATACTTTATGCAATAAATCATAAATTATTGATTACCCGTCTCTATTTTTTTAAACTAAAATATTCAAATAAAAATAATTTTATTTCTTTTGGGGGATACTTTTGATAATTTGAGGGAGGAATTTGATAAAAAGCAATAAATGGCCTGGTTGAAAGAGCAACCATATGGGCCCACTTGGGTTGGTAGTGAGTTATCCATGTGGGCTCTGACGGGCAGCTCATGTGGATCCAGAAAAAAAAACATTTGTTCTATACTGGCCCACTTGGGTATTTCCGTGGGAAAACCCAACTTGGGTACTATAGAACAAACGGTGTCGTTTCTGTCTGGGTCCACATGGGCTGTTCATCAGGATCCATGTGGGCTGTCTATCAGGGCCCATATGAGCTGTCCATCAGGGCCCATATGAGCTGTCCATCAGGGCCCATATGGATAAACTATATTGCCCAGTATGGGGAATTCCATATGGGTATATTGTAGTTAAGGCTGGTATATGTTAAATAAATCGTGGCTCCAATGTCCTAACGTTCGCCATTGTGCTAAAGTTTGTAAAATAAAGTGTCTTATGTTGTCTTCGTCTTTCTAACAGGGTTCAAAATGTCGACACAATTTAACCAGGTTTTTCTTTCTGAATAGTTTTTAATTCTTGGTTGGTTTCATAAACCATATTTACTCTATACAGTTTAGTAACTTAACTATTGTTTGGCGTGGTTAAGCCATAACTGGTTGTTGCGCCATAAAACACCAATCAACCTTCTGAATAGTTTTCGTACCGTAGACAAGAGTCCATTGTGTGACGTCAATGCGACCAACCAATCATAAATTAAAATATTTAATAGATTTTTCGATGAATTATTCATAATTAAATTTTTGGGGTAATCAAAAATCTAAATGTTCAATAAAAATATTAGCATTGTTGAAACAACTGCCCCTTTGTCTAGTTGCAGTCAGCAGTGGCGGCGATTCGGGGGGGCAAGAGGGGGTGGTTGCCCCCGCACTTTTTTCGGATGTTGCTCCAGCATTTTTTCGGAAGTTGCCCCCTCACTTTTTTAGTATAACACTTTTTAAAAATAAAATCTTAGTCAATTGTTTTACTGCATTACCAGAACCAGGAAAAATTTCGTACCCCAAATCCCCCTCCCCACCCACTACTACAGACGATAAACGCATTTATTGAACAAGTTAATGTGTCCATCGGCCATCGCAAGTACTTAAGCAAGGCTAAGCCGTCATTTTAAGTGTCTTGTCTCTGTAGCTAGTGTTTAAATAGCTACTAAACGCAAAACTCCAAATTTTTTAAAGCCTATTTTGAAACGTTTTGTTACATATACATATAGTTAATATATTTTCAGTTATCCTATTTACAATATTGAAGTAAATGGACAGTTGAGTTGTTCTCTCTCACTAGATTAATATACATACGCTTGTGTCATATATTTTTATTATCAGAAATAAAACAAAATTATTATTTTTTTGAAAAAAAAATGTTTCAAAGTCACACGAGGCCAATTCTTTTGTCTTTCATATCTCACCCCCCCCCCTCGCGCCCATTTGATCTTGCCCCCTCACTTTTAGCACCCGATCGCCGCCACTGGCAGTCAGTATATGCAAATTTGGAACAGGATTTGAAGGAAGTAACTGAATTGTAACTCAAATATAAAATAGATCTTTTCACCTTTTTTTATCCTGAAAAAGTTAATTGTTATAAGCAAACAAAATGTAACAGCTAACATATATCTTTGAAGGCAATTTATATCTATGGCCTTAAAGTGGTAGACATTCTTTAAAAAAAAGACACCATAAAAAAAAAGACATACCAACTAGAAAAAAAAATTAAAAATCGGTAAAAAAAAACACATCTTTTAAACATTTTCTAGAGAGCATAAAAATTTCCGATAATTTTTTTTGCCCGTTTTAAAAAAAAATATTTATCGCCTCCTATTTGTTACAATGTTTATTTAATGTTTTATTTACAGTTTCTTCTATATTTATATATATTACTTGTACCCCCAGCAATTACTTGTACCCCCCAACGGAAGAATTGCAGCAGTCACTTGACCGAGATGGATACGACAGTCATAGCAAAACTGCCACTAGCTTCTGCCTTGTAATCGATTACTTCCTCTCTGTCTGTCGACGGCAGTAGACAACGTATCATTTTTCCTTCGTTTTCTTCAGCACACCATTGTATCGTTTCCAAGATGGAAAGAGAAGAAAAACTTATCTATTCGGCAAGGCGAACCTTGAAGTTCACGCTACGGTTATTCTATGTGGCATCCGTTGGTTTATTCTCTATCCCAAAAATATGAGTTTCTTTCGATGAGAACGATTAAAATATATACATTTAAAATAGGAATTTAAAAATCAGAACAGTTTAAACACATCCTCTGCTTAATTAAAATATTAGTTTCACATTTGAAAATAAAATATAAGTTTCACATTGGAAAAGAACATTGGAAAATAAAATGTAAGTTTCACATTGAAAAAGAAAATTGGAAAATAAAATATAAGTTTCACTTTGGAAAAGAACATTGGAAAATAAAATATATGTTTCACATTGGAAAAGAACATTGGAAAATAAAATATAAGTTTCACATTGGAAAAGAACATTGGAAAATAAAATATAAGTTTCACATTAGAAAAGAACATCAGAAAATAAAATATAAGTTTCACATTGGAAAAGAACATCGGAAAATAAAATATAAGTTTCACATTCGAAAATAAAATATAAGTTTCACATTGGAAAAGAACATAGGAAAATAAAATATAAGTTTCGTGCTCTGCATACGACTTCTCCATATTAAAAAAGTTTATTGAAGTAAAAAAAAATTTCTGCTTATAATAAATGCGAGTACATATGTTTTAGTTTAGAAAAATACTTCACTGTAAATAAAAGATAATTAAAAATGAGTAAATGAACCTACTCGTGTTTCTTTGAGTACAATTGCATCGTAAATAAACGATGACGTACTCAAATTTAAGAAATCGTACTTTCGCAAAAATGAGCCGTGTGATTTAATATTGCTAATTATAGCTTTTGTTGAATCTATCTTAACAGTCGTCGCCCTGGTAGCTTAACGAATAAGGCTCTGGAAAGCGGTGCCTGCAGATCTGGGTTCTATTCCCGATAAGTTTTGGTTGTAATTATCGATATTTATTGAAAGTTATTTAAGAAGGCAGCCTATGTAGGCTAGCAGCTGCTCTTTTTATTCATTTTTACCATTGAACTTATTTTTAAATACGTCTTTTTGAAAATTGAAACTCATGTATTCGGAGCCATGATAAGCCTAGAATGTATTCAAAATTGAGCTTATTTTACTTATTTTTGAACATATATTTTTAACAGTGTGTCTTTGAAATAAAGATGTGTATCTACACGCATTATTGTAACTATAAGAAATGTATTTAAACTATGTATCAATATATTTACATAACTTATATATTATCCAAATGTTTAATCAAGAAACATTGGTAAATGAAATATAAGTTTCACATTGGAAAATAACATTGGAAAATAAAATATAAGCTTCACATTGGAAAATAAAATATAATTTTCACATTGGAAAATAAAACATAAGATTCACATTGGAAAAAAACATTGGAAAATAAAAAATAAGTTTCACATTGGAAAAGAACATTGGAAAATAATATATAAGTTTCACATTGGAAAAGAACATTGGAAAATAAAATATAAGTTTCACATTGGAAAAGAACATTGGAAAATAAAATATAAGCTTCAAATTGGAAAATAAAATATAAGTTTCACGTTAGAAAAGAACATTAGAAAATAAAATATAAGTTTCACATTGAAAAATAACGTTGGAAAAAAAAATATAAGTTTCACATTGGAAAAGAACATCGGAAAATAAAATATAAGTTTCACATTGGAAAAGAACATCGGAAAATAAAATATAAGTTTCACATTGGAAAAAAACATCGGAAAATAAAATATAAGTTTCACATTGGAAAAGAACATAGGAAAATAAAATATAAGTCTCGTACTCTGCATACGACTTCTCCATATTAAAAAAGTTTATTGAAGTAAAAAAAAATTCTAGTTGCAGATTGTATTTAAAATGCATGTCGTCCAATTTCCACTATTAATATCCACTGAAACCGCACATTAGATAAAATAAAAATCTTCTGACTAAACACTTAAAATTTTTTATCGCAACAGCCAAAGACTGGAGCTTAATGCATTTCCATAAACTTTTTAACTAACGGCTTCAGCTGGCTTCTAATGTGTCAAATGCAGAAAGTGAGAAATAAAAGCCAAAGTGAAAAACAAACACACAAAAAAATATTTCTAAGAACCATTTAAAGTTAAGGAGATCAAGTTAAAACTTTTTTTTCCCCAACATTCCGGGGAATAAAAGTATTTTTCCTTAAAATTTACATCAATGTCACGACCGGCTTACAGCTCAATACGATTCAAGAGCTTTCATGCCTATTTTCCGGGTTTTACTTTTTTACTTACGAAAGCCGAGAAAACATGTAGCGCATTGCAAAAACTTTAGAATGCACTTATTTAATGCGAATAACTTATGCCGTGGCATTTTCCCGTCGCCTTTTAAAACGCCGTTCATACTGTGTTAGCGGTCTGAATACGTAAGTACAGCCTATCTGTATCACGTTGGGGAAAAAAAGTTTAAATGCCTCTTTTTCTGGAATTCTAGCATGCAACTGTATGCATGATTGACATTTAAATAGAAAAATTATATAAACTCTCCGTGCGTATGCTTGGTTGCATAATTGAAAAAGAGATTTTTTAGTTTTTTAAAATAAAAAAATTTTTGCAAGAAGTTTGGAAACTTTTTCTTTGAATCAGTTGTACCTTTTCGACCTTTGGAGAATAAAGCTGGACGAAGTTTTCTAACAATTCTTACACAGTCGGCAGTTTTTGTCCGAGCTTTTAAGTTATTTTTGAATTCGTTCCAAATGTTTATTTTGTTTGCAAATATTACTTTTTGAATTACTTTTAACCTGAGTTATTTCACTTGAAGATCCAGAAAAAAATATATAATTTAACTTCTTCTTTTTGAGTTTGAACGCCGAAATCAATAAAAACATTAAATACGAAGAACAATGAAGTTGCAAAATACAAAGTTGGTTGATTTTTACTTTATGAATAATACCGTCTTCTTATTTTGTATATTTAAAATATTAAACAAAACTTTATTATGAATACTATTAATAAGTATGTAATATTCCTTAAATACAAAGTACAATTAAGTAACTAAAAATGCATATATGTATGCAGGTATGTAATTTTTAAGCTATGAATGATATTGTATTCTTATTATGTATATGTTGAACAATAAATAAAAGTACATAAGATATATAAAACTAAAAGATAAAGAAATTTATTTTTTCAAAAATTCCTCACTTGGCCCACTCTAATTTGTGAATATTTTTAGTGATAACATCAAATTAATTGACAGTTGTTTCTGTCTTTATTTCTAATTACATTAATAATTTTATTATTTCAATAATTGAATTTACTAGCTCAAATTGTCACTCTGTTTATTTTCAAAATTATTCTTTCTATAAAAACACTAACATTTATAATAATAATAATCGTTCTTATCGTCTTAACCGTTTAAATACCTTTAGAGTTGTAATTGTAGATATCATTTATTAATATCTACAATTGCAAAAGTTACTTCGTCGTTTTTGGATTAAATAATATATACTATTTCATTATAAAAAAAATACAAAATTAACAATATATAAGATTATAAATATTTTAATTGATATTAATAAATGAATTAATATGTTGTTAATTGCTTATTTTTATTTTATGTGGGTTTTGTATGTTTCAAAAGAAGTATTTGACGAGTTATCTTTCTCCGTTCATTGGCACCTATCTTTAGTTCGTTCACCAGCATAATTTTAAAAAAATATTCAAACTCTTAAATCCAAAGTAGATAAAAATTTATATACCTATAAAAAATTCCTCACTTGGCCCACTCTAATTTGTGAATATTTTTAGTGATAACATGAAATTAATCGACAGTTGTTTCTGTCTTTATTTCTAATTACATTAATAATTTTATTATTTCAATCATTGAATTTACTAGTTCAAATTGTCTCTTTGTTTATTTTCAAAATTATTCCTTCTGTAAAAACACTAACATTTATAATAATAATCGTTCATTTGATATAATACATGTAACCTTTTAAATACCTTTAGAGTTGTAATTGTAGATCTAATTTATTAATATCTACAATTGCAAAAGTTACTTCGTCGTTCGTAGATTAAATAATATATACTATGTTCATTATAAATAAAATACAAAATTAACAATATATAAGATTATAAATATTTTAATCGATATTAATAAATGAATTAATATGTTATTAATTGCTTATTTTTACTTTATGTGGGTTTTGTATTTTCCAAAAGAAATGATGAATTTGACGAGTTATCTTTCTCCGTTCATTGGCGCCTATCTTTAGTTCGTTCACAGGCATAATTTAAAAAAATATTCAAACTCTTAAATCCAAAGTAGATAAAATTTATATACCTATACAAAATGCAAATTCGACTCTTCCATGTCCTTAATCCACAATTTACCTCCTCAATTTTCAATATAACCTTCCCAACTACAATCTAATAGCCCCCTGCTTCAGCCAACTTTAAGAGGACAAGACTCAAGAAGCGGCCTCATGCATAAATAACGTCCAGTAAGCAGCTTTCGCTTCCGAACCGCTACAGGCATTTTACAATGTAAAAACCCTTCCAACAATGTTTGATAAAAATATTTTAACGTCACATGCTTTTCGGGAGGCACCCCTAAAGTAGTGTTTTATCTTGGCGCGAGGTCTTGCCTTAGTAACTGCCGTGTTCTTTTATACTCCCCCATTAAACTTAATTCTTGGCGCGTTTTTTTCTCTCCTAAGAGCGAGGACGGGGCTAATATATTCTCATCTCCTTTCACGCCTCTGCCTCTAACAATCTTTTGGGAGAGGAGATCCCGGGCTGCCCCTCCCCTCCGCTGTCATGTGATAAGGGATTGCCGTGGTTGTAATGGACTCGTCCGCATATATCATGGCTAAGACCTGGAGTGCCTTCGGGGGTGTAAGACATGCGACATGGAGAAAGGGTTGCCGTTTTACTTGGATTTCGATGGGGCTTTTTTTTGTATGCCAAAGAAGATGGCGAACTTCTAATCATGCCAAAAAAGAGAAATGGCGGGAATTGTAGTCATGTGAAAACTTTAGTGTTGAATTGAAGAGTTTGGTGCTGTAATGTTTGATATTTTAATAAAATGAATCTCAAATGTATTCGGCATTTATAAAAAATAAATTTGATTTTTCTTGCTGTTAGCATATAATATCAAATTCCAGTGTTCTATTTTCGTCATTTAATCCTTTTTAAAAATAAAATATTTTATGTTATTTAATTTTAATTTTTGTTATATTGTTGCGTTATAACGAGATAATAACAAGTTGGCCAGTTTTCAATATTAGTAACGGTTCGGGAATCGTTTTTCAGATCTTAATCGAGTAGAAAGTTTCGTATTAATAGTAAAGTGCATGAAAGGTATTTATACTATTATTTTCAATGCAAGAACTTAAACTTTGTTTAACACTTCACTGCACAATTTTTCTTCATGAAAAAAATAGAGTAAGTGTAAAATACCTCTTAAGACCTGATTTTTTTAGGAATCATTTTATTATATTTACACTTACGATCCCTTTTTGGGATCACATGAGTCAAAGGGGTTCCAAAGGGGATAGACCCAGAAGGGGTCCCAGAAAGCATACCAAATTTACGAAACAAAGGAAATAACTCAGTCGTACATTATTTAACACGTTATTTGTACAATTGAATAAGCTAAATTTTTTTAGTTGACTTCAATCTACAGGTTTTATTTGACAAAGTGAGAAAAGTTATGTAGGTTATATTCCAATATGGGGTGGTCTAAAATCAAATTCCCTCTATCGCGACATGTGTTAGGGTTTGGAAAAGGTTAAGCAAACTTTTGGTGATTCCAATATCAGTAACGGTTTGGGAATTTGGGGATCGGAAGAATTGATGTCCAGTTAAGAATTTAATTATTTTAACCATTTTTCTGAGTTAGGTCTTCTGAGACACACCTTGGCACTGAATTATTAAACTTTTCAACTTTTTTCAAATTAATTTCATTTAACACTTTATTATCCTAACATAGAAAATAATGGGGGATAATTAATTAATAAATATAAATAATTAGTACAATTCTAAGTTTATTATCCATTATTATCCTAGTATTACGTCCTTTTAAAAAAATATCCGCTGTAAATTTCTCAATAATAGAGTAATGTGCGGTTCTAAAATACTATAACAAAAATGTTTTCTGAATAATAATAAATATGTGATATTTTACTCCATAGAACATTTTAAATTGCATATTAATGGCACATCTTGTTTATCAATAACGAGTACAAATTTAATACAAAATTAACTATTTTTGCCAATTTCATATTGATTAACTTGAAGTTAGTGAAATTAAAAACCATTATCGTAACATACAATTAAAAAACATTAACATAACATGAAGTTAAAAAAATTAGCATAACATGAAATTAAAAAACATTAACATAACATGATGAAATTAAAAAACATTAACATAACATGAAATTAAAACACGTTAACATAACATGAAGTTAAAAAAATTTGCATAACATGAAATTAAAACACATTAACATAACATGAAGTTAAAAAAATTAACAAAACATGAAATTAAAAAACCTTAACATAACATGATGAAATTAAAAAACATTAACATAACATGAAATTAAAACACGTTAACATAACATGAAGTTAAAAAAAATTGCATAACATGAAATTGAAACACATTAACATAACATGAAGTTAAAAAAAATTGCATAACATGAAATTAAAACACATTAACATAACATGAAGTTAAAAAAATTAACAAAACATGAAATTAAAAAACCTTAACATAACATGATGAAATTAAAAAACATTAACATAACATGAAATTAAAACACGTTAACATAACATGAAGTTAAAAAAATTTGCATAACATGAAATTAAAACACATTAACATAACATGAAGTTAAAAAAATTAACAAAACATGAAATTAAAAAACCTTAACATAACATGAAATGAATACACATTAACTTAAACATAAAGTTAAAACACATTAACATAACTTGGAATTAAAACACATTAACATAACATGAAGTTAAAAATCTTTAGCATAACATGAAATTAAAAAACATTACGTAACAGGAAATTAAAAAATATTAACATAACATTAAATTAAAACACATTAACATAACATGAAGTTAAAACACATTAACATAACATGAAGTTAAAACACATTAACATAACATGAAGTTAAAACACATTAACATAACATGAAGTTAAAACACATTAACATAACATGAAGTTAAAAAAACGTGAATATACATTAACGTAGAATGAAACTGCTGACTAACTTATATATAATTAATAGATTTATTTATACATACAAATAAAAACAAACAAATTTAATTAGCTCTAAATTAAATTATAGCAGCGTTTGCATTTAAAAAAAAGTTAGTCAAATACCTTTAATGCAATTTTATTCAAAGCTAATTCAAAGAATATGTTATCATCGTCAAGTACTCATTGAAAAACTCATTTATCTATTTACCCCACACAAAATATTTTAGAAACTAAATTACCAATAAATTAAAAAATTATTACATTAATTTAAATTAAACGAAGCCTTAAAACACCACATGATCTTATTCATTTTCATTACCAACACACAATAAATGTTTATTCGATGTTATTGTAATTCATTTCAGTACTATTAAGAATTTCTTCACACTGTTTATTTTATATAGATATTTTTATGTCAAAATGAACCAGTGTCATTGATAAACATAACCAAATTCTAGTTCGTTGCGTTTTGGAAAAATAGCTACAGTAATCATTGCGACATTTCATAAATATTATATTATTATGCTGTTCTTAAAATGTAAATGTAAGGATTTCATAGCTTTATAATTCTGAAAATAGAATATTTTAGTAACATATATCGAAATCATACTTGAATTCTCAGCAGATTAAATATAAAGAATGTACATTTATAAACAACGTTATTTTAACTAATTTACTTAAAAGTAAATATTTCTATTTTCACAATGTTTTATGATTATTAAAATGGCGTTTCTATCAAGCAAAAAAATGTATAAAAAAATATTTTATAAAGAATATAATTACTTAAAAATTAGAAGGCTATGGAAATATAAATGATGGCCTATCCAAATAATTTTTAAAGAAACCGGGGGAAAGGTTTAATGGCTCATAGACAAATACATAACTCCAATAATTTAAAAACATTTTGACGAATTTTCATCGCTTTTACAATTTCATGATTTGCAACAATAAAAGTACAGGCATGTAGCTAACATAGAACATAAGGGTTTCAATTAAAGCAAAACCCTGAAATATCAACGTTTTCTCCTTTAATTCTTTTAATGATATTTTGTCGATATCAACTCTTGCATTAAAATAAAACTACCTTCTAATGCAACTACATTAATTAATTTTTTAACAAATAAACCATACAAAAACACTCAGCGTAAAAAATCTGACTCATCGCTATAGACTTAAGCTTATAGTTGATTTGTATGCATGGGCTAATCATCCTTTCATTTCACGTTTGAATTTCTATGTTGATGTAATTTTGTCTCATGTTTCCATGTCAAGATCATAAAGCTTCACTACACTGTAAAAGAAATGTACTTAAAAATGAGTACCTGAACCTACGCGTTTTTCTTTAAGTACAATTGCATCGTAAAGGAGCGATGACGTACTCAAATTTAAGTAACCGTACTTTCTCAAAAATGAGCAGTGTGATTTAATATTGCTAATATCAGCTTCTGCTTTAAATCTGCTAATAATCTTTAATGCTGCTAATATCAGCTTCTGAAATATAGTTGTTCAGAAGATGGTTTTCCACATTATTTGATGAAGATTACTTAAACGGAAACTGAGTTATTACAATTCAGTTATCTTCCTTCCCATTCTTTTGGCACACCTTTTTAACATAACTTATGTTTATAACTTCTTCATGTCGTTCTGGTACCGTAACGGATAAGGCCCTGAACTGCGGTGCCTGTGAAAATGGGTTCGATTCCCGGTAAGTCTTGGTTGTATTTGTCGATTTTTATTGAACTTGATTTATGAAGGCTGCCTATGTATGCTAGCATCTGCTCTGTATATTAAATTTTACTCATTTTTGAGTATATGTATTTTTTTAATTGAAACTTATATATTCGGAGCCATGATAAGCATCGAATGTACTAAAAAATTAGTACATTTTACTCATTTTTAGTTTTAACAGTATAGCATCGCTCAAAATTTATTAACTATTTTATATTGTATATATAACATATCTTATAATATATATCTTATATGATAAATATCTTATGAAACACATAGTATGAAGCGATGCTTATAGATTTGCTTATTATTACGGAATGGATAAAACAAGCTTAACTAATAATTTTAAAAATTCGAATTATGCAAGTTAAATACATTCATAAAACTAATTAATCATTTTGAAAAGTATTTGTTCATAAAATTATAGATAATTACAGAGAACATTGAGAACATCTTTCAGGTAATTTAAATATAAACAAACGAGTTTTTTTCTACTACACGAGTCCTTTCAAAAACGTTTGAAGCTCGAAACTACTCAAAATACCGACAAAAAATACTTATTCACACAAATTACGCGACTCGTTTCCCACTTTAAAGTATAATCCTGAGTATTCCCGTCAAATTAGACCCCCAACTCCGCAGCCTCAGAGAAGAAAAAAAATATTCAAAATTCAAGCACCTCTTGAGTGAAGCAGATAACAACTACTTATAATTAATTAGCTTTAAGCCTTACTTCGGCCCCATTCTCTGGCAAAGAACAAAGAACTGTACTTCAATTATTCTTAAATGAGCCAACAAAAGAAGTTAACGGGTTTTTGTCTCTCAAAAGAATGTCTTAAGTAATTAAGACTCTGCGCAACAAACAATTTCGACGTTGTTGTGTTTTATATCCTCTCAGCAAAAGAATTTTGCAACTTCAATTTTTTTTTTTTTTAAAGTATTACCGTTATTGAAAATGTTTAATTATTATGTTTTTTGCTGGAATTGGGAATTAGCTGCTATTATTGTCTACATTTCAGTTGCTAAATGAGAATTTGATAACTTTTAAATACACCTGGTTTCTTAAACAGCATATTTAAGTAATTAAGACGCTGCGCAACAAACAATTTCGACGTGGTTGTGTTTCATATCCTCTCAGCAAAAGAATTTTGCAACTTCAATATTTTTTTTTTGTAAGTATTACCGTTATTGAAAATGTTTAATTATTATGTTTTTTTGCTGGAATTGAGAATTAGCTGCTATTATTGTCTACATTTCAGTTGCTAAATGAGAAATTGATAACTTTTAAATACACCTGGTTTCTTAAACAGCATATTTTAATAAGATAAAAACTCGTCTTATAGAACATTGGGTTAAGAATATTAAAATACAAATACAACGTTAAAATACGCAATAAAAATCCATCAAATCTGGACATGTTTCGGGAGATACATCTCCCTTCATCAGCAGAAAATGAGAAGCCTGAGTGTGCAATAAAATATAAATAAACCCAGAAGTGAAGGTGTTGCCAAAGAACAAAAACAAAAACTATCTCAATCGGTTGGAGTTAACTATTGTGTGCCAGCAACCTGGAAATACTGGGACCGCGTATGTTTCATTGACAATAGAATCAATATTGCTAAAAGTACGAAACGCCTCCAGGAAGTCAAGTTCAACTGGAGATTTGGGTTTGCAAATTTAAGGTGGGTTAGAAAAATTAAATATATGACCATGTTCCCAAGACTGCTTGGCAATGGAGGACTTCTTTATTTCTTGTTTAACAGTATATGCTTGGTGCTCCTTAATACGAAATCTTAATGCTCTCTTTGTTTGAACGATATATGACATGCCACATTGACATTAAATACTGCATATGCCTCAGTTATTAAGGTCGTCAATAGGGTCTTTAAGTTGTGTGAAGGTGATCTTATTGATAAGTGAAAAAATGGAACATATGTCGAACCTACCGAGAATTTTAGAAATTTTATAACTGATCTGGGGATAATATGGTAAAACAACGAAAGCATTAGAGCATTAGAGCGAACATATTTTAAAGATGGATTTTTTTTTAAGAATTCTGTAAATATAAAATACATTTATTATTTTACAGAGAATAATTTGAATTCTTAAATACCTTAAATTAAAACAAACTTAAATATTACAGAAAAATTATCTATAAATGATATCAGCCATTAAATGGAATAAAATTTATACCTACCTGTGACTCAAACTTGCTGGTTAATCTAAACTTGTCAGAAATACACATGACATTATATAAAATCATAATATCCTTTGTACAATATTTATTACTGGAAATTTTCCAAGTGTTATTAAAGATAAAAATAAAACTGATAAATATCATGGTTATATAATTTACTTTTATTATTCTTAATAAACTGTATTGAAAACGGATTAATGTACTTAATGGCTTTAAAAAAAGCAATAAAAAATAATAATACATTTATTTACTGTACTAGGATTTTAGTTTTCAGTTTTTAAATACATAATTTAAAATGTAGTTACTGAAAGGGTAATAGATTCCACCATAATATGGTCAACACCATATTATGGTGGAATCTAGGTTGAACCAAAAATCTTTTATCGTTAAAAAAACGGAGGTTTCACCGATAATTGGTTCAACCTCTTTAAATGCAACCGACATTTTTGATGTCACTACATCAACAAGCACAACCAAGAAAGACAACGATGAACATGGGCCTCCGTGTCCCAGTGGGTAAAGGCGTTCAGCTATGAGTCAGAGGATTCCTAGTTCGAGCCCGATCGGTGACAAGTTGTCATCTTGCGATAGGAAGGTTGACAGCTTCTCTACGAAAATAATACTAAGAAAACAAGAATTTTGAGTTTTATGCACGTTATGAGTTTTGGTGCAACGATTCATCACTAAACTCTCTGTGGTAGCACCGTAAAATGGTGAAACTAAGCACCAAATGATGTTCGCAGCTAAATGGATACCAAAGTAATAATTTGAACAATGTAGAGAGAGTGCAAATAAACTTATTGTGAAAACAATACATTTTTTCAATAATATGCTAAAAAATAAAATTTGATTTTGAAAGTTACTTTGCAAATTCCTCAAGAACATGATTCAGATATTGGAACATGATTGACTACATCAAAATAAAAATAAATATTTGAAAATACCGTCATGGTTTCTTAAATAATTAGGTTTTGCATTATCAATGATACAGATATTCAATTTCTTTTCAATCCCTAGATATGTCTTCTGCATTGAAAATTACCTGTTTAATACGTCTCTTTCCCATTGGAAGCCCTGATATTAAAAGTAAAAAATTGCTTTTCACTGCCATATATCACCATCGATACTTTCAAAATGGAACTTCAACAAATCAAATAGATGATTTATTGGGCCATCTTACGAGCTATGAAAGTCATTTTACACGCTGCGAAAAACCGATAAATCGCCAAATGTAGAGATAGCACTACAAATGCCGTAACTAATGACCGTGCTATTCTGCTTGGACCTCAGCTGGACGCGATTCTAACCCTGTAAATCGACCAACAGAATCTTTGTCGCCAAAACTTTCTTCCCATTTATCTTTTTTTTTTCTTCTCCTTTCCTACAACATTTTTCCTCTCTCTTCCTTTTCTCCTTTTAAAAATCGCACTTTATAAGCCCTGGGATCTTGTGACCATTAAAGTAAGAAAACACGGAAAGAAAAGAACGTTACGGAGATTTTTTTTTTTTTTTTTAGCCTTTCTTTTATTTTCTTATAGTTCTTCCAACTTTTATTTTGGGGAAACGCCTTCGCAAACGGCCACTGCAAGTATCATTATCGGTTGGAGGAAAAAAAATAACCGAAAATAAAATAATAATAATAATGATGATAAAAAAAAACTTAAAATATTGGGGGCAATATTTCGTGTTAACCCCCCATCGCAGTAAAGTCTTGATTCTTTAATACCGATACATCTAAAACGCCTCTAATATTGATTTCGCTTTTAAAGCCACCCAAAGCTGATATTCAACTAGCTGTGGCGGAGAGGAAGAAATAAAATATCTATAAATGTTTTTAAAAGCTGCGATGCAGTTTCTTCGATGCGGTAGCTATTACTGAAATTGCGTTCACATTGATTGTTTTACTTTTTTTAAAAAAGAAAAGTCCGCTGTGATTATTTTCCCGATTCGTAAATTTTGTCATTGAGACCAAGTAATGGTACCATGAAAAGGAAATATTGTGAAAGGTCATGTGTCTTGAGAGGAAGTAAGTAGGTTTGGGTTTCGCAGAATTGAAAATGTTTTCTGGAGTTTTTATTTTCTTAAATAGTTGTGTAAAAGAGAGAATTGTATACTGATAAAAATAAATTTAATGACATTTATTAAATATATAGAAAAGTAATATAGGTTAAAGAGCATTAAAGTAATAAGTAATTTGTATATTTCACAATTAAAGTTAAATAATTATAATCCAATATAGAATATTATTATTTTATGACTTTTTTTGTACTTTATAATCATTAAATAAAATAAGAACACATATTATATTATATTATATTATATTATATTATATTATATTATATTATATTATATTATATTATATTATATTATATTATATTATATTATATTATATTATATTATATTATAATATATTATATTATATTATATTATATTATATTATATTATATTATATTATATTATATTATATTATATTATATTATATTATATTATAATATATTATATTATATTATATTATATTATATTATATTATATTATATTATATTATATTATATTATATTATATTATATTATATTATATTATATTATATTATATTATATTATATTATATTATATTATATTATATTATATTATATTATATTATATTATATTATATTATAATATATTATAATATATTATATTATATTATATTATATTATATTATATTATATTATATTATATTATATTATATTATATTATATTATATTATATTATATTATATTATATTATATTATATTATATTATATTATATTATATTATATTATATTATATTATATTATATTATATTATATTATATTATATTATATTATATTATATTATATTATTTGTTAGAAATATAACATGCAAATAAATGTTTTCAATTAAAAACTAATATAATATTTTCATTAAATTATTTATTTAGTATATTGTACAGGCAGGTCACAAAATGTTGTGCAATGATCCTTGCTTAGCTATTTAATTACAAATAATTAGCCACTCTGTCTACTTTGGTTGTTGCTACTAAAGTTAAGCGACTTGTTTAAAATATAAGCGAGGAAGTTGGACAAAAAAATTTATGTTACCAATACTGCTAAATATGATACATCGAAATAATGACCATCACCCAACAATTATGACAGACCACCCTGTGTATTATTTGTTATAAAATAATAGAATTATTAAGGATTGAATATAATGAAGATAAATTGTGAGATGGTCCTGGATATTTATTATGTATAATATTTATACTTTTAAAGTGCTTTATTGTGTTTTACTTAATTTAAAACAAAATATATACCAATATGATAACATGCAAAATGTTTCTTAAACAAGCATTTTAAATGGAAGCTTCCCAAATTATTCCGAATTAAAAATAGGGTTTACAGAGCGAGTTCTATGAACTAGGTATTATTGTAAACAGTACTACACACAGAGAACCACAATTTAAGTGGGTCACTCTCCAAAATGGCTTTCCTCAATTTAAATTTAAAAAAATCAGAATATAGTTTTATGTATAATTTAATTTTATTTAGAAAAAATTATTATTTATACAACGCACTTATTTCATTGATTAGTACAAAGAACAATGTCAAATAATATGTAAATTAACACTTAAGGAGGGAGAAAGTAAACGAATAGGTTTCAAATAAAATAATGCGACCATCCTGCATATAATAAATTTATAGGAAAACATAATCCTTCGGTAAAAACAATTCTTATTCAAAATTACTTTTGAGTTGATGAACTACTTTTTGATATCCTGTCTTCTTGTAGAAGTGCAATTTCTCATTTTTCAGTCATCACAATGAGAAATTGTCCTTCTTATCTTGCAATCGTCTTTGATCTCGACCTGAAATAAAAGTATGTTATTTTATATTAAGCACAAAGTTTTATTCAAACTTACTTTTGCTTTGATGAATTACTTTTTGATGTCCTGTCTTCTTATTGTGACGAAGAAAGGCAATTTCTCATTTTGCCGTCATCACAATGAGAAATTGCCCTTTTTGTCTTGCAATCGTCTTTGATCCCGACCTGAAAAAAAAAAACATTATATTAAGCACAAAGTTTTATTCAAACTTACCTTTGCCTTGATGAATTACTTGCTCATGTCCGGTCTTCTTATTGTGATGAAAAAGTGCAATTTCTCATTTTGCCGTCATCGCAATGAGAAATTGCCCTTCTTGTCTTGCAATCTACTTTGATCCTCGACCTGAATTAAAAGTATGTTATTTTATATTAAACACAAAGTTTTATTCAAACTTACTTTTGTCTTGATGAATTACTTCTTTGATGTCATGTTCTTATTGTGATGAGGAAGGGCAATTTCTCATTTTGCCGTCATCACAATGAGAAATTGCCCTTCTTGTCTTGCAATCTACTTTGATCCTCGACCTGAATTAAAAGTATGTTATTTTATATTAAACACAAAGTTTTATTCAAACTTACTTTTGCCTTGATGAATTACTTGCTCATGTCCGGTCTTCTTATTGTGATGAAAAAGTGCAATTTCTCATTTTGCCGTCATCGCAATGAGAAATTGCCCTTCTTGTCTTCCAATCGTCTTTGATCCTCGACCTGAATTAAAAGTATGTTATTTTATATTAAACACAAAGTTTTATTCAAACTTACTTTTGTCTTGATGAATTACTTTTTGATGTCCTGTCTTCTTATTGTGATGAAGAAGGGCAATTTCTCATTCTGCCGTCATCACAATGAGAAATTGCCCTTCTTGTCTTGCAATCGTCTTTGAACCTCGACCTGAATTAAAAGTATGTTATTTTATATTAAACACAAAGTTTTATTCAAACTTACTTTTGTCTTGATGAATTACTTTTTGATGTCCTGTCTTCTTATTGTGATGAAGAAGGGTAATTTCTCATTCTGCCGTCATCACAATGAGAAATTGCCCTTCTTGTCTTGCAATTTTCTTTGATCTCGACCTGAAATAAAAGTATATTATTTTATATTAAGCACAAAGTTTTATTCAAACTTACTTTTGCCTTGATGAATTACTTTATGATGTCCGGTCTTCTTATTGTGATGAAGAAGGGCAATTTCTCATTTTGCAGTCATCACAATGAGAAATTGCCCTTCTTGTCTTGCAATCGTCTTTGATCTCGACCTGAAACAAAAGCATGTTATTTTATATTATTTTTTTTTTAATATTAATCTATAATAATTTACAAAATCATATTTTACGAAACAAATTACAATACTTCTTTATAATGAACTTTAATTCTTTATAAACCCCATGATAGCTTATTTCCTAAATGTGTTTCAAATTATTTTAATTTTAAATTAAAGTAAACTCAAATAATATTAGAAACTATATAAAAATATATTGAACTATATAAAAAATATTGCAATTAAATATACATCCCTATTTTTTATATCGACGAGATATTGGAAGATTGCTACGAATCCATTTTAAAAAAATCTTAAATGTATCAATTGTAGCAATTGTTTTAATAAATTGACTTGATTAACTTAATTTGTTAAGTAAGTTACATCTCTATTTGAATGTTCTTAATCATTTTCTGCAAATTCCTATTCGTAAAAAATTACAAAACTACTTTAGAACGAGCACCTAATCTTAATTGAGCGCTTAATATCTTATAATCTAAAAAACAGTTTAATTAATTTCAATGGTAAATAAAACTAAAGTACATGAATAGTTTTATTGACTTTTTTACAATCCTAAAATAACATAGTATTCACATAAAAATACCAAAATCAAATGAAATAGGCTTTAAAATATAAGTTAACGTAATTAATAGGAACAATAAATGGCAATGCAAACATCTGATATATTCTTAACGAAAATAAAACTGGAATATAATGTTGCAGATAAGAAACTCAATGTTAATTAGTTTATTTCAAGATATTTCCATACTTACACGATAGAACTTTTAAATTTTTCTATGTGTAAAAGAATGTTACTTACTTAATCCAAAAAATAAGTACACATCAGTTTCATATGACTGGAAATGGAATAAGTTTATGCTTTTCACAGATGCTTCCAAACCTGCTTCAAAATGGCGTCTAAATAAGCAAAATTTTAACAGAAGATTAAAGGATTAGAGTTCATTGTTTCAAGATAGCATCACAAAACATTGTTGCAGTTATTGATTTATTGATATTATAAGAACGATTAGAGTTTAAACAATTAATTTGTTTTCTTTTATTATAAAGTGTAAAAGCATTCTTGTAACAATATATTCTAGATTTTCTCTTTATTGTAAAAAACCAAATTAACGGCCGCTCATAGTTGTAGGATAGGGAAAGGATATAGGAAGCCGCTCAAATGTTATATACAAATCCGAATCAATATAATATACAAATCCACAGCTCTTTCAACTAATTGTTATGGTAGATAAGGAACTAATGCAGTATTTTCACAAGGGGAGAAGTATAATCATCAGTGTTGTTAAAGAAAAGAAGGGGCAACTTAGTAGAAATGTTCAAGATTGACAAGACTTCACAGTTAAAAATATGTACATAAAAATAAGTAAAATGTACTCATGTTTGATTGCATTCGATCCTTATTATGGCTTTGAATACGTAAGTTTGAATTTTAAAAATGGCATGTACTCAAACATGAGAACAATGAATAAAAAGAGTAGATTCTAGCCTACATAGGCTGCCTTCATAAATCACTTTCAATAAATATCAACAATAACAACCAATAATTATTTACCAGAAATCGAACCCTAAGGCACCGTAGAACAGTTCCTTATCCGTTGTACTACCAGGGCGACGTAAAGAAATTATAAACAGTAGAAATTTCAAAAAGGTGTGCCAAAAGAACAGAAAGTAAAACAAAGGAATTGTAATAACTCAGTTTGTTTTCATTTAAGCAATATATATCAAACAATGTGGAAAACCATTTTCTGAACAACTATTTTAAGTCTGTCTCATCGCTTTGTTAAGATGGCTTGAATAAAAACTGAGATTAGCAATACTAAATCACGCTGCTTATTTTTGAGAAAGAATGATTACTTAAATTTGAGTACGGCATTGCTCATTTACGATGCAATTGTACTCAGAGAAAAACGAGTAAGTTCAGGTACTCATTTTTAGACCGTTAACGCCGGTTGGTAAGAATACTTGCCATTCGACATTTTTTTTTCTTTGCCAAAACGGATGGGAATGGTTTCACTTAGTGTTTGTTTTTTTCTAAGAATCAACCAATCAAAATGCGGCACTGTTTGTGTATTTCCCAGATAGCTTTATTGGTGAAATAGTGGTTCAAACTTAGAATTTCTTTCGAGCGCGAATGATGCCTCGTCCATCATCAAAAAAGAGGTTAAAAAAATACTTTTATTACTGTTGTTGATATGTTTTTGTGCTTTATTCTAATGACATGAATCCATTGTTAATATAAATACACTAAAAAACTTTTTAAAAATATTTTATAAATGTTAGGTGGACGTATTGTTGATTAGCAAGTAATCTTGCCAACCATAGAATGTGTGAAGTTCGGCACTATAGGTAGTTACTTATTATTTTTAAGGTTTCTATACCGATTTGATTATTTATTTTAACTTGAGTGCTTAAACATGGTTAAAACTAAATTATGCATTAAAAATAAAATATTTTAGGTAAATATTTAAAGTTTTTCAGACAAAATATTTCACTATTTCAAAGTCGTCTTTAATGGGTTAAGTACGTTTTTTTACAATGAAAATAAACAATGATTTTCACTTAATCCTGGCAACCCCTACCAGTCACTTATAACACCCCTAAGAAACGTCACAATTTAACATTAAGAATAATTCTGAAAATAACGAAACCCATTTTCCACTTTAATGAAATAACACAGTAAAGAAGTTACATATTCATGAGAAGCAGAATACAATAAACTCCTCTAACATCCGGGTACCAACTTACAAACTTAATTTATCTTGAAAGCGTAATCATCTTTTGCCCGTGCTTCTTTCTACCTTTCAGAAAATTACACAGCAAACGGAAATTTATTTCCTAAGGCAGGGGTTCTCGCGTCTCCAACTCTGAAAACAAATAGATTGGGAACGGTGACATCTAATTATTACTCGGAAATTTATCACTAGGTTGGTTATTCATCTATTTTCCCAATACCAAAAAACACTGCTACAACCTGCGCGCAATCTTTGGATAAATATAATGTAATTATTCACATTCAAGAGCGACTTAGAGAATCCTGTGTTTGAAAAATTGATTTCGTTTGACATTTTCACTGGGGTTTGTGTTGAATATTTTAGAATGGGTCGTTTCGAGTGCAGCGATATAACATATATCATCATTAATAAAAACAGTATTTGTAGGAGAGATCATATATCACAATAAGGCATATCTACGAACGTTTGTAAAACATCATGATATGCAAGAAGTCAATGTATTTTAGTTAAAATAAGAAGAGTTGTGTTTTGTAAAAATATAAGTATTTTTATTAAGATGAAATTTTATTTTTCATAGTTCATCTTTCATTTTGCTTTATATCAATATTAAGACTTGTCCAGTTAAATAACGACTATTTATAATCATTTATATTTAACTAGAAACGCTGACTATTTTCTCTTTAATATGTATACACATTTGTTTAGATTTTTTTTTCCTTTTGCCACTCCAGACAATAACATAAGTATTTTCAACAGTTACATAAAATGTATTCGGCTTTAAAAATTAGTAATATACCGTAACTTGGAGTTACTTGTACCTGGTAACTGGAACTCAAAACCAAAGCATGTTGAATGCTTGGATTTTTTTCCTTTTGTCACTCCAGACAATAAGATAAGTATTTTAAGCAGTTGCATAAAATGTATTCGGCTTTAAAAATCAGTAATATGCCGTAACTTGGGGTTACTTGTACCTGGTAACTATAACCCATAACAAAAACATGTTTTAAATCTCACTTGGGTCTGCTGTCTTGAATGCTTGGATTTTTTATTATTTGCCACTCCAGACAATAAGAAATAAGATACGTATTTTAAGCAGTTACATAAAATGTATTTGGCTTTAAAAATCAGTAATATGCCGTAACTTGGGGTTACTTGTACCTGGTAACTATAACCCATAACAAAAACATGTTTTAAATCTCACTTGGGTCTGCTGTCTTGAATGCTTGGATTTTTTTCCATTTGCCACTCCAGACAATAAGAAATAAGATAAGTATTTTAAGCAGTTGCATAAAATGTATTTGGCTTTAAAAATCAGTAATATGCCGTAACTTGGGGTTACTTGTACATGGTAACTATAACCCATAACAAAAACATGTTTTAAATCTCACTTGGGTCTGCTGTCTTGAATGCTTGGATTTTTTTCCATTTGCCACTCCAGACAATAAGAAATAAGATAAGTATTTTAAGCAGTTACATAAAATGTATTTGGCTTTAAAAATTAGTAATATGCCGTAACTTGGGGTTACTTGTACCTGGTAACTAGAACCCATAACAAAAACATGTTTTAAATCTCACATGGGCCAGATGTCATGAAAATATATAAGTGATTCACTTTCTTTCCAACAATCACATCTATATATTTTTTTTTCAAAATAGCATACAAGGAGTGGTTACAATATAAAAAATCTTCTTAAAAGTGAGTACATGAACCAACTTCTTTTTCATTGAATGCAATGGCATCGTAAATGAGCGATGACGTACTCAAATTGTAGTAACCGTACTTTCTCACAAATGAGAAGTGTGATTTAATATTGCCAATCTCAGCTTCCGTTCAAGCCATCTTAACAAAGCGACGTGACAAACTTAAAATAATTGTTCAGAAGGTGGTTTTTCACATTATCTGATGTGGGTTGCTTAAATGGGAACTGAGTTATTACAATTCAATTATCTTACTTTCCATTCTTTTGCCACACTTTTTGATATTCCTTCTGTTTAAAATTTCTTCAAGTCGCCCTGGTTGTTTAACGGCTAAGGCTCTGGGATGCAGTGAACATGGAAAAACTATTCTTGGACTTTTCTATTTTTAACTCTTATGTTAGTATTTACTTATGGGATAAAAAATAATTATTAATTTGCTAATTATTATAAATATCGTAAGTCATTTGAAGTCAGTGTAAGCCTTGAAGAAGCCACATTTGAAGTCGATAATACATTGGAAAAAAGATTCGAATGAAATTGCGAAATTTTATGATACCACAACAACAGAGTGAGTTTTACTAAAATCGTGAAATTATTCAAAAAAAAATTATTTAAAATAACTAGGTCTGTATGAATTAATACTTATATACATGTGGGGTTATGTTATTAAAGCTTGCACTAATTATTTGCTTTCATTCATTCATTGTTTTTTTAATAATTACAAAACAACGAACATCAATAAAATTACTTTTTAAGCGCGTTCAAAGCGTGCCAAACAATTTCAGAATTTTATTTGCATAAATTTATTTATTTGCAAAAATAACATTGTGATATTTCCTTATCTTCTTTTTTATATAGTTCATATAGAAACAAGTAAAAAAAAGGAAAGATTAGATTATTTCTTTTATTAGAATATATTTAACAAAACTAGCTAAATATTAATTTTAATTATAAATATCTGTATGCTTTCCGGATGAACGAAAAAAAACGACTAAAATCTATTTATTTCATTCTGCAAACAATCTAAAGAAAAGTAACTATTGAATAAATACTCATTAACTGAATATGGAAGAAAAAAATGAAATGGCATGAATATTAATAAAATTCTTTCAAAATATTTTTCTTTTTCAGAATTAATTCATTTGGGAAAATCTTTATTATTTTGATGGACGTTTATTACTTTTTATAACCAATAGCATTTTAAAATTAATTTCTAGAGAAATACCATTTTACTAAATTCATTAGTATTAGTAATGGATTTAAATAAACATTTCTTTTATACAATATGAAGAATGGTAAAACATTTTTTTTTATAATATTTTTTGTTTTAAAATATTACGCTTACTTAGAGCTTTAACTATGAAAGTCATTTAATCTGCTTTTGGATACAAACATGCTTTCGGAAAATTAAAAGTCTGACATTTCTATTTATTAATTATGATACAAAACAAATCCAAAATATTTTAGAAAAATTTAACTCGTATTCGAAAAAAAATACTTTGTTCATCTTTTAATATTTAAATTCTACAGTTAATTTTTTATGGTTCTGTTTTTATTTATCAAAGCCTATTACTTACAACAAATAGTTTTAGATAATTTATTTGCAAATGAAATGTATAGGTCAAGAACGATAACAGTATGGAAATCTGTATATGGTTATGTCTTTGGATCCCCTCCATTCATTTAAAGAAAAGAGTCGCCAATATGTGTGACTTCAGCAAAAACTTATTTTGGAGCAAACATAAAAAAGAAATTCCGAGAATAATTTTTAAACTGTGATAATTCAGTTCTTTTTTTAAAATATCGATAGAATAAAATAGAGTAGAAAACGTTCTTCTGAACTACTTTTTTAATTTTGCCAAATTTCACTGAGATTAGTCGAACATATTCTGCAAAAAGCAAGAACAAAATTTAAAAAAATAGATAGTGAAAATAATTTTATATTTTTAACTCATCTTGTAATTAAGATATAAAAAAATAAGATATCAATGATTTTTTTTTACGATTAATTATTATGATTTTAAGATAATGAAAAACATTTATTAAATTATGAAATTAGCTCAGTCTAAAACGCCCGACTTGTAATTATATCATAAATATATCTATTTTCCATTACCTAGAGAAATGTATATTAAAACACATATAACATAAATAAATCACTGTTAAAAAATATGTAAAATGTACTCCTTTCTGATTACATTTGATTCTTATCATAACTCCGAATACATAAGTTTCATATTTGAAAAAGACATGTAGTCAAAAAAAAAGCAATTGCTTGCCTACATAGGCTGCCTTGATGAACCACTTTCAATAAATTACAACCAGGACTTGCCGTGAATCGAACCCAATCCATCTACCTGATGTCGACCGCACCGAGGTCCAGGGCCATATTCGTTGTACTACGAGAGATACGTGAAGAAGCCATATAAACAGAAGTTATGTTAAAAAGGCGTGCAAAAGAATGGGAAGTAAGATAATTGAGTCGTTATAACTAAGTTTCCATTTAAGCAATCGACATCAAATAATGTGGAAAACCAACTTTTGAACGAATATTTTAAATTTGCCAGGTCGCTTTGTTAAGATGGCTTGAACAGAGCTGATATTAGCAAAAGTAAACCATTCTGCTCATTTTTGCGAAAGTACGATTACTTAAATTTGAGTATGTCATTGCTCATTTACAATACAATTGTACTCAAAGAAAAACAAGTACGTTCATGTACTTATTTTTAAGCACATTTTTTTAAAGTGATATCGTCAATCTTAAGTCAATAAGAATTAGGTTCCATTTCTAAATCTCTAACTCTAATTTGAAGTGTCATCTTCAATAATTCATAAAACCACCAACGTTCTCTTTCTAAAACTTTCACAGAACTTTGACGCGTCGCAGAAAAAAAAAACTTCCCAAACAAAATGGTTTATTCTAGCATATAAACTGTCAAGCGAAACCCAACTGAGTGATTGCCATTTCACTCTCTGCAAACAAGCCCCGACCCCATTAATCAAAACGATCGCCATTAATAATAAATGAACGCGAATAAAATGGATTTGTCCCCCGCATAAAAGTAAGGTAACTTTGCCTTTTGTATCAGAGTCAAAGTTCCCGCCGCTTTCACTGCAAAATTAATTGCTTCCAATTTTGGAAAAGGAAACGCAACGATTTTTATAGTTTTCCTTATTAAATGAACTCCTCTAAGCTGTGTGTCGTTTTAAATTAGAATGATTTTCTATTTAAAACGTTGAAATAAAGTTTATCGTCGAAAGTTTGGGAGAAAAAAAATTATATTGTTCTTCGTATTTTTTTTTATAAAGTTTTTACAAACAAAACGAATTAATAAAATACAAGCAATATTATTTAATCTTGGGATATTGCATAATTTCAGTTCAAAATTAAAAAATATATATTATAGAAATGCTGAATAAAATTTTGGTATGATGACTTTACTTTTGATATCTTGTAACATTATTGTGGAATATAATTAAAATGTCTTATTGCTTGTCCATCGCAATGAGAAATTGTTCTTTGTACCCGAGTAATTCCCTTTCCCCTGGACCTGCAATAGCAATTTAAAATGTAAAATATATAATTAACAAAATGTATTTTTGAATTAAATTATCATTTTATACTTACCTGGGATATGATATTTTTATTTTATTTATTTTGTCTGCTTATTTGTAAATATAAGTGTAATTTCACTTAGTCCCTAGTTATTTCCTTTTCTCTGGACGTGCAATAGTAATATACATTAAATAACATTTTTAAATTGATATGATTTGAATAAAAAATTATCATTTTAGACTTACTTGTGATATTATGACTTCACTTTTGATGTCTTGTTGTTTATTGGTAAATATAAGTGTATATTCTCATTGCCTGTCCATCGCAATGAGAAATTGCACTTAGTCCCCTAGTTATTTCCCTTTCTCTGGACCTGCAATAGTAATATACATTAAATAACATTTTTAAATTGGTATGATTTGAATAAAAAAATATCATTTTAGACTTACTTGTGATATTATGACTTCACTTTTGATGTCTTGTCTGTTTATTGGTAAATATAAGTGTAAATTCTCATTGCCTGTCCATCGCTAGGAGAAATTGCACTTAGTCCCTTAGTTATTTCCCTTTCTCTGGACCTGCAATAGTAATATACATTAAATAACATTTTTAAATTGGTATGATTTGAATAAAAAATTATCATTTTAGACTTACTTGTGATATTATGACTTCACTTTTGATGTCTTGTTGTTTATTGGTAAATATAAGTGTATATTCTCATTGCCTGTCCATCGCAATGAGAAATTGCACTTAGTCCCCTAGTTATTTCCCTTTCTCTGGACCTGCAATAGTAATATACATTAAATAACATTTTTAAATTGGTATGATTTGAATAAAAAATTATCATTTTAGACTTACTTGTGATATTATGACTTCACTTTTGATGTCTTGTCTGTTTATTGGTAAATATAAGTGTAAATTCTCATTGCCTGTCCATCGCTAGGAGAAATTGCACTTAGTCCCCTAGTTATTTCCCTTTCTCTGGACCTGCAATAGTAATATACATTAAATAACATTTTTAAATTGGTATGATTTGAATAAAAAATTATCATTTTAGACTTACTTGTGATATTATGACTTCACTTTTGATGTCTTGTCTGTTTATTGGTAAATATAAGTGTAAATTATAATTGCCTGTCCATCGCAATGAGAAATTGCACTTAGTCCCCTAGTTATTTCCCTTTCTCTGGACCTGCAATAGTAATATACATTAAATAACATTTTTAAATTGGTATGATTTGAATAAAAAAATTTCATTTTAGACTTACTTGTGATATTATGACTTCACTTTTGATGTCTTGTTTGTTTATTGGTAAATATAAGTGTAAATTCTCATTGCCTGTCCATCGCAATTAGAAATTGCACTTAGTCCCCTAGTTATTTCTCTGGACCTGCAATAGTAATATACATAAAAAAATATTTTTAAATTGGTATGATTTGAATAAAGAATTATCATTTTAAACTTACTTGTGATATGATGGCTTCACTTTCCATGTCTTATCTGGTTATTGGTAAATGTAAGCGAAATGTCTCATTGTCTGTCCATCGCAAGGAGACATTTCACTTTATCTCCTAGTTATTGCCTTTTCTCTGGACCTGCAATAGTAATATACATTAAAAAATATTTTTAAATTGGTATGATTTGAATAAAGAATTATCATTTTAAACTTACTTGTGATATGATGGCTTCACTTTCCATGTCTTGTCTGGTTATTGGTAAATGTAAGCGAAATGTCTCATTGTCTGTCCATCGCAAGAAGAAATTTCACTTTATCTCCTAGTTATTGCCTTTTCTCTGGACCTGCAATAGTAATATACGTTAAAAACATTTTTAAATTGGTATGATTTGAATAAAGAATTTTCATTTTAAACTTACTTGTGATATGATGGCGTCACTTTCCGTGTCTTGTCTGCTTATTAGTAAATATAAGCGAAATTTCTCATTGTCTGTCCATCGCAATGAGAAATTGCACTTTATCTCCTAGTTATTGCATTTTCTCTGGACCCGCAATAGTAATATACGTTAAAAACATTTTTAAATTGGTATGATTTGAATAAAGAATTATCATTTTAAACTTACTTGTGATATGATGGCTTCACTTTCCATGTCTTATCTGGTTATTGGTAAATATAAGCGAAATTTCTCATTGTCTGTCCATCGCAATGAGAAATTGCACTTTATCTCCTAGTTATTGCATTTTCTCTGGACCTGCAATAGTAATATACGTTAAAAACATTTTTAAATTGGTATGATTTGAATAAAGAATTATCATTTTAAACTTACTTGTGATATGATGGCGTCACTTTCCGTGTCTTGTCTGCTTATTGGTAAATATAAGCGAAATTTCTCATTGTCTGTCCATCGCAATGAGAAATTGCACTTTATCTCCTAGTTATTGCATTTTCTCTGGACCTGCAATAGTAATATACGTTAAAAACATTTTTAAATTGGTATGATTTGAATAAAGAATTATCATTTTAAACTTACTTGTGATATTATGACTTCACTTTTGATGTCTTGTCTGTTTATTGGTAAATATAAGTGTAATATCTCATTGTCTGTCCATTGCAATAAGAAATTGCACTTAGTCCCCTAGTTATTTCCTTTTCTCTGGACCTGCAATAGTAATATACATTAAATAACATTTTTAAATTGGTATGATTTGAATAAAAAATTATCATTTTAGACTTACTTGTGATATTAAGACTTCACTTTTGATGCCTTGTCTGTTTATTGGTAAATATAAGTGTAAATTCTCATTGTCTGTCCATCGCAAGGAGAAATTGCACTTTATCTCCTAGTTATTGCCTTTTCTCTGGATTTGCAATAGTAATATACGTTAAAAACATTTTTAAATTAGTATGATTTGAATAAAGAATTCCTGTTTTGCAATGGGGAACTGCACTTTATCGCCGTGTTATTTCCTTTTCTCTGCACCTGTAATAAATAGTATTCTACATGCAAATATATATATTGAAATCGGTATGAAATATATATAAATTTGTGTTTAGTATGAAAAACTTTTTTTTTCTTTAAAAATATATTTGGAATATATAGTCTCCTCCCCCTCATGCATTTATTCCTTAAATTTTTTCAAACTTAAGAGGTTTGGTTAAAAAAAATTACTATATTTTATAAAAAATTTAACAAATCTTAAAAGAAATGTATCTTTTCTATTAGAATGTGCATCATTAAATATGTCAAGCAGGCCAGAAAAGACACATTTTAATACCATTAAAATTATATTATTACGTATAATAATGTCCAACTCAAAGTAAACAAAGATTAATTGAAAGTCATAAAACAACTTAAATTAGAATCAGAAATATTACTCACGTAATTTTTGTAACGGATTTTTGTAATACGCTGTATACAAAAATCCTTAAAATAAAACATCATCCTTCAAATTCAAAATAAAGTACATACTTTAGAAGAAGAATGTATTGTTATAAGCAGTACTGTTAAATCCTTTGAATTTCACTGTTATGATACTAACAATCAAAATTTTAATATATTTGTCATTGTTCTTTTGAACATATTTTACATTATTTATGGCATGTCATTACATTGTTATAAAATTGTTAGTTTTGCGCTTTAAGATTTTACAAGCTAAAAAATTGAGCATAAAAACCTTTTTGATACATATGCTTATAATTTAATAGCGTCAACTAATTTTTCTTAAACTTTAATTTAGTATATTTATATATAAATAAAACTTCGACAGCATCAAAATAAATGGCATTAAAATAAGTTAGTTATATTTGCTTTTCCATCGATTTTTTATTGAAAGTGACGTTTGAGGCTTGATACAGAAATTTGTCATCAGCTTTCAAAACTGAGAAGATACCAGCATAGAAACTGTCAAGTGAAACCTTAGTGATTGCACTTTCTAAAAAGAACCCCCTACCCTTTTAATCAATACGATTGCAATTGATAATAAATGAAGACAAATTAAATTTATTTGTCACACGTATAAAAGTAAGGTAACTTTGTCTTTTGCATCGGAGTCAAAGTTCTCGATTTCTCTGCAGAATTAATTGCTTTTAATTTAGAAACAGAAACCCAAAGATTTTTATGTTTTTCTTTTGTTATTGCACCTCTCTTTATCTGTAAATTATCGACAATATAATAATTTTCTAGATTCAACATTAAAATAGAGTTCGACAGCATCAAAATAAATGGCATTAAAATAAGTTAGTTATATTTGCTTTTCCATCGATTTTGTATTGATAGGGACGTTTGAATCTTGCTACAGAAATTTGTCATCAGCTTTCAAAACTGAGAAGATACCAGCATAGAAACTGTCAAGTGAAACCTGAGTGATTGCACTTTCTAAAAAGAAGCCCCTACCCTTTTAATCAATACGATTGCAATTGATAATAAATGAAGACAAATTAAATTTATTTGTCACACGTATAAAAGTAAGGTAACTTTGTCTTTTGCATCGGAGTCAAAGTTCTCGATTTCTCTGCAAAATTAATTGCTTTTAATTTAGAAACAGAAACCCAAAGATTTTTATGTTTTTCTTTTGTTATTGCACCTCTCTTTATCTGTAAATTATCGACAATATAATAATTTTCTAGATTCAACATTAAAATAGAGTTCGACAGCATCAAAATAAATGGCATTAAAATAAGTTAGTTATATTTGCTTTTCCATCGATTTTGTATTGATAGGGACGTTTGAATCTTGCTACAGAAATTTGTCATCAGCTTTCAAAACTGAGAAGATACCAGCATAGAAACTGTCAAGTGAAACCTGAGTGATTGCACTTTCTAAAAAGAACCCCCTACCCTTTTAATCAATACGATTGCAATTGATAATAAATGAAGACAAATTAAATTTATTTGTCACACGTATAAAAGTAAGGTAACTTTGTCTTTTGCATTGGAGTCAAAGTTCTCGATTTCTCTGCAAAATTAATTGCTTTTAATTTAGAAACAGAAACCCAAAGATTTTTATGTTTTTCTTTTGTTATTGCACCTCTCTTTATCTGTAAATTATCGACAATATAATAATTTTCTAGATTCAACATTAAAATAGAGTTCGACAGCATCAAAATAAATGGCATTAAAATAAGTTAGTTATATTTGCTTTTCCATCGATTTTGTATTGATAGGGACGTTTGAATCTTGCTACAGAAATTTGTCATCAGCTTTCAAAACTGAGAAGATACCAGCATAGAAACTGTCAAGTGAAACCTAACTGAGTGATTTCACTTTCTAAAAAGAAGCCCCTACCCTTTTAATCAATACGATTGCAATTGATAATAAATGAAGACAAATTAAATTTATTTGTCACACGTATAAAAGTAAGGTAACTTTGTATTTTGCATCGGAGTCAAAGTTCTCGATTTCTCTGCAAAATTAATTGCTTTTAATTTAGAAACAGAAACCCAAAGATTTGTATGTGTTTTCTTTGTTATTGCATTTTTCTTTTATCTGTAAATTATGGACAATATAATAATTTTCTAGTTTCAACGTTAAAATAGAGTTTATAATTGAAATGCAGAGTTTGGACAGAAAAACCGGTATAGTTCTTTTTAATAAATTGAAACAATTTCAAACACAAAAAAAGAATTTAAAATTTAACTTTGTAATTTATAAAAGTACTGTATAATTTATTTTTGACGATGAATGTTATTAAAAGGTTTATCATAAAAATTTTACGAATATATGTTTTTGTTATTTTCTAAGCAGATTAGTTGTTGAGTATTTTAAACATGTATATATGTTCCAGACTTGTTTTAAAATGCAATGCAATTCATTTTTAATTTCGAATTGTTTTAAAATATTCTCTCATGAAACCTAATGAATTTTAATTAGTATAAAATAAATTTTATAGCGTGTTTAACAATTCATAATCAAGTGTATTTAATTTATATGTAGTTATTTTGGCTTGCACGGATTCTTAAAAATGTATCCTTATCTCTGCTCTGTTAAAAATATGTATTGAAAAATAGGTCAAATTTACTTATTTGTGAAAACATTCAATGCTTATCATAGCTCCGAATACATAAGTTCCATTTTTGAAAAAGATATGTACTCAAAAATGAGTAAAAATTAATAAAATGAGCAGTTTCTTGCCTACGTAGACTGTCTTCATAAATCACTTTCATTTAATATATACAATACCAATAATCACTTACCGTGAACCGAAACCAGACCTGCAGACACCTCTGTTCAGAGTGTTATCCGTAAAGGTATGCCAAAAGAATGGGAAGTAAGATCATTGAATTGTAAGAACACATGTAAACAATCGACATCAAATAATGCGGAAAACCATCTTCTGAACAATTATTTTAAGATTGCCAGATCACTTTGTTGCTTGAACAGAAGCTGATATTAGCAATATTAAATCGCACTGCTCAGTTTTGAGAAAGTACGGGTACTTAAATTTCAGTACGCCATCGCTCATTTACGATCCAATTGCACTCAAAGAAAATTAAGTAGGTTCATGTACTCATTTTTAAGGAGATTTTTTATAGTGTGGTATGAGGGGAAGAAGGATGATGAGAATATCCACTTTCAAATATAACGGATGGTGTTTAACTTGTAATTTTTATCCATTATGGTATTGAACTATAAAAACAAAACATTTAAAATAAGCTTCACTTATCTTGCAATAACAAAAACATGACCCGAAAAATGTTACATCATACTTGTGGACTTTCAGTGAAGTTACCATTCAGTAAAGATGAAGGAAGATACAACATTTAATTGAAGCTATTAATTACTATTTTGTATAAATTTAATGGAAGACGTTTAATAGATTGGCCCATCGTCAATTCATTTATGACAGCTATCTAATTAGTAAATAATAATAACAGAAAAATTGCGCCTCTTCTCATTCTAATATCGATCTATAAAATAAAAAAAAATACCAAATGTCATTCTTCAAGCTCAAAATCGGAAGCTCAAATGAAATTATTTCTTTAAACTGTTGTATTGTAAGAATTAGTATTGTTATAATCTTTCTCAGCAATTCTCAAATAACATTCTTAAAAATAGTAACAATTAATAGTTCAACTCAGACAACATTGTTCTGAGCCGTTTTTACATTGTTAGTTCCTACATTGTTCTAACATTGTTAGTTTTATATTTTAACAGTATTTGTACTTACAGATATCTTCAAAAATATTAAAAATTAGTTTGAAGTTATGGAATAGCAGTTAGATTAATTTATAAGCATCTTATAAAAGTGTTAGTGGAGAGTGGAGTGGAATGACACACTTTTCACTAATCCTTTCTAACTGTTTATTTTCAATTTACCTTAAAGCGTGACTGGTTATATTATTCCCTTATATGATCTAAGATATTAAAAATATGCAAATAGAGTCAAAATATTTTAATTGTATTTTATAATCACCACTTAAAAATTTTGGGGGGGGGGATATCTGTCACCCTCATGTGAAAGAAGAGTATTAAATTATATTTTTCATAAATCTAGAAAAAAATAATGCCAGACACACTTAATTAAACAAGTAAAATTCTCGAATTAAATTAACATAGTTAACTCACCGAAACTGTCTCATCACATGGCTTTATCAGAGCCAGCCAGCCAATCAGAAAACATGAAATCTTTCTGGTTGTACTTACATACTTTAGGCACAGAAAAATAGTGTTTTTCCATGATATGTTTACATTTTTTAATTTTCTTAAATATCTTTTGCATAGATACTCATTTGAAATTTGATCATTTGAAGGTTGCAAAACACATTTTTACTCACCTTAACTTGGAATGTACAAATGCACTTTTGGCACTAAAATCTTCATTTGCCAAAAACTATTTTACAGTTTCCTTGACTAAAATGTTTGAATAAAAGAAATGCTTATGTCGCTAGGCACAATTTAATAATCTGTTAATATGTAAATTTACATTTGGATAACACCAATCGGCATTGCCACGTTCGAAACTAAAGAAACATTACTGCATCAGAATGATCCTCACACAGAAAAATACACATTTAATCGATCCGCACTTGGGCCATTCTTGCTGTAAGTGATTCATTTACCCTCTACAAACACAGTCGGACATGATTGGTACAAATGCACTTTTGGCACAAAAGTCTTCATTTCTTAAAAAAAAAATGCAATGTATTTGACTAAGCTGTTCGAATAAAATAAACGCTTATGTCACTATGCACAATTTAATATTATGTTAAAATTTACATTTCGATAACACCAATCGGCATTGCCATGTTCGAAACTGAAGAAACATTACTGCATCAGAATGATCCTCACACAGAATAATTCACCTTTAATCGATCCGCACTTGGGCCATTCTTGCTGTAAGTGATTCATTTACCCTCTACAAACACAGTCAGACATGATTGGTACTAATGCACTTTTGCACTAAAATCTTCATTTCTTAAAAACAAAATTGCATTTTATTTGACTAAAATGTTTAATTAAAGAAATGTTTATGTCCCTATGCACAATTTAATAGTATATTAAAATATAAATTTGCATTATGATAACACCAATCGGCATTGCCACGTTCGCTACTAAAGAACCAGAATGATCCTCACAGAGACACCTTTAATCGATCCGCACTTGGGCCATTCTTGCTGTAAGTGATTCATTTACCCTCTACAAACACAGTCAGACGTGATTGGTACAAATGCACTTTTGGCACTAAAGTCTGCATTTCTTAAAAACAAAATTGCAGTTTATTTGACTAAAATGTTTAATTAAAGAAATGTTTATGTCCCTATGCACAATTTAATATTATATTAAAATATAAATTTGCATTATGATAACACCAATCGGCATTGCCACGTTCGCTACTAAAGAACCAGAATGATCCTCACAGAGACACCTTTAATCGATCCGCACTTGGGCCATTCTTGCTGTAAGTGATTCATTTACCCTCTACAAACACAGTCGGACGTGATTGGTACAAATGCACTTTTGGCACTAAAGTCTGCATTTCTTAAAAACAAAATTGCAGTTTATTTGACTAAAATGTTTAATTAAAGAAATGTTTATGTCCCTATGCACAATTTAATAGTATATTAAAATATAAATTTGCATTATGATAACACCAATCGGCATTGCCACGTTCGCTACTAAAGAACCAGAATGATCCTCACAGAGACACCTTTAATCGATCCGCACTTGGGCCATTCTTGCTGTAAGTGATTCATTTACCCTCTACAAACACAGTCAGACGTGATTGGTACAAATGCACTTTTGGCACTAAAGTCTGCATTTCTTAAAAACAAAATTGCAGTTTATTTGACTAAAATGTTTAATTAAAGAAATGTTTATGTCCCTATGCACAATTTAATATTATATTAAAATATAAATTTGCATTATGATAACACCAATCGGCATTGCCACGTTCGCTACTAAAGAACCAGAATGATCCTCACAGAGACACCTTTAATCGATCCGCACTTGGGCCATTCTTGCTGTAAGTGATTCATTTACCCTCTACAAACACAGTCGGACGTGATTGGTACAAATGCACTTTTGGCACTAAAGTCTGCATTTCTTAAAAACAAAATTGCAGTTTATTTGACTAAAATGTTTAATTAAAGAAATGTTTATGTCCCTATGCACAATTTAATAGTATATTAAAATATAAATTTGCATTATGATAACACCAATCGGCATTGCCACGTTCGCTACTAAAGAACCAGAATGATCCTCACAGAGACACCTTTAATCGATCCGCACTTGGGCCATTCTTGCTGTAAGTGATTCATTTACCCTCTACAAACACAGTCGGACATGATTGGTACAAATGCACTTTTGACACTACTGTCTTCATTTCTTAAAAACAAAATTGCATTTTATTTGACTAAAATGTTTAATTAAAGACATGCTTATGTCACTATGAACAATTTAATATAATATATAAATATAAATTTGCATTTTGATAACACCAATCGGCATTGTCATGTTCGCTACTAAAGAAACATTACTGCATCAGAATGATCCTCACAGAGAAAGACACCTTTAATCGATCCGCACTTGGGCCATTCTTGCTGTAAGTGATTCATTTACCCTCTACAAACACAGTCGGACATGGACGAAGAATTTCCACTACCCGGCCAAACGAAGAAGCAAACGAAAGGCCAAGTTAAGCGAAAGTGCCAGAACAGTCCGCAGAGAATACAGAAGAAACTTCTTTAGCCGAACCATTGTTTTTGCCTCGTTCTCGGCTAATGCACCAGGGCATTTTTTGTATTACTTCTTTAACTCCGCTTTCCCAGAAGGCAACGAACGTTGTTGGATTTCGTTTTGAACGAGGAGTTTTGTGTCATCGATTCTTTTCGATTCGGTTCTTCGCTCTTCTGGAAATTGCGCAAGACAGTTATGATCCCCCCCTCCGGATAAAAAGTTGCAGGTCTTTGAGGGACCCTTGGGGAATGGACCTAAGTAGAGAGGTCTTCTTTGCCAAGATAATGGTGTGATTGTCCTTTTAGTAGTTGATCTGAGTGGAAGATTCGGTGGTTGCAAATGGAGTAGGTGGGAGGTTTGCATGTTTGCATCCTTAGTAGGGATGTTGCAGGTTGTTAGGTTGGTGTTTCAGATTGGAAGGTAATGGAGATAAATGACGCAGATGTTTTGTATTTTTTTCGGTTTCCATCCTCTTGAAGAAAAACTAGGAAACCAAAGTGAAAAGAGCATCTTCCATTAGATAAAGAAATAAGATGATTATATTTTTTTTTCTGCTGCTGTTGAATGGATTTTGTTATTTTCAAATTGAAATACTAACTTCTTTTTTAAAAAAATTGGTTATTTTGATTTGATTGTATGCTATGTCGAATAGTATCCATGAATTGTTTTTGCTTACCTAAAAAAAACATGTTGTAAAATTGGAATCGGCAAAGAAACACTTGTGAATCTGGTATTTTTACATTCTGGGAATTTAATCAGTTTGGGCAATTTTCAGTTGTGGGATATTTCAGTAAACCAAATAAAATGGCAGTTGAATATTTTACACTCAAATTATGGATTATATATTAAAGAGTATATACACAGGAAATACAGTTAATGAACTGAAATATATTTACGGACATTTTCTAATAAAATATATTTCGATACTGAACTTTGACTAAAAAAATTACATTCATAATTGACAAAGTAATGGCTGCTGCCAAGTGAATTTTATTTTCAACATCTAAATTTAAAAAAAAAAAAAAAAACATTTTAATAATATTTAACTTAATACGAGTTATCTAACTTTAAAAAAATATATAGAACCTAAACTTAAAACCCAGAACCAAAAAATAAGACTAAAAATAAAAGCTTGTAATAAATTGAAAACGATTAGAACTATCTATAGCAGTGGTTCCCAAAGTGGGTTCCGCGGAACCCTGGGGTTCCACGAAAAAATTTAGGGGTTCCGCGGGACAAATTTTATTTGATTAAAAAAAATAAGAATGGTGTTTAATATATTCACTTTTTCCTCGGAAAGTTTACAATCGACCCCTAAAATGTATGTAATTTTTTGTGTGCAATATACCGGTGTATGGATGCTCAACCGGGATCAAACTTTCGATCCTACCAATAGGTGGCCATAGTGGCATATTCCAAACTTCTTTTCCGGGTTACTGCTTTGGCGATTGCCTATGTCCCTTGGCTTCTTATAACGGCACCAGTTGATCCATGCAAAGCACGTTTTTGTTTGTTTTCATCATAATCACTGACTTGTTTGCATTGCATATTCTTAAACGACATCGATTAGATGGAAAAGGGAAAAAAATAAGAAAAGTAAAGTATAAAAAAATAAAAAAAACTGTGGATTATTGAAAACTGTGGATTATAGTTTGTTTGTAAACAAAGTCGGTTAACCATCCATTTGCCTCAATGCTATTGTGCCCTTGTATTATTAACGGTAACTGTAATTCAGATCGTAAACAAAGTTTCAATATCAAAAGAAATACCGTAATATCTAAAACATAAAAATTGCCCTTATAATGGATCGTTGGTTAGAAAATGGGTCGTTAAAGAAAACTGACGTTGTTAGTAGTAATGCAGAAATAGCGGAAACTACAGATTCCGCAAACTACATTCTGGAACCCGCAATGCCATCAACTTCCAGTTCCGTACAGCTACAGCCTCATCTTCCAACTCTACCATCTTCCAATTTTGGACAGGTGGTATCAACGAAAAGGCGTAAATATAATACTAGTTACCTGTCGTTTGGATTTACTAGTACTGGTGACGAGGAGGCTCTAGATGCGGTTTGTTTGCTTTGCAACAAAATATTGGCAAACAGCTCTTTAGCACCAGCAAAACTACTGAGGCATTCGGAAAAAAAATCACCCAACAGATAAAGGCAAAGATATCTCTTTTTTTAAAAGAAAACTTGAAAACCATAATAAAAGCAAGAGTTTTATGGTAAAAAAATTCAAAACAGATAACGGAAGCGTCGTATAAAGTATCTTACCGTATCGCTCTAGCAGGCGAGGCACATGTTATTGGTGAATCACTTATTAAACCTTGTGTTCAAGATATCGTTTCGTGTGTATTGGGCGAAAGGTATAGTAAACAAGTTGAAAGTGTGTCTCTTTCTAACAATACTGTAAAAAGGCGTATTAACGATATTGCCGATGAATTGAAATAGAATTTATTTCACGGTTGCAGGCGTGTAACGCTTATGTATTACAACTATAGATGACTTGTTTTCGTTCGGTATGATTTTAATAAAAAAATTGAAGAAGATTTGCTTTTATGTGAAAGTGTGAACATTAACACCACGGCGGAGAATATATTTAACTGCATTGATAATTTTATGACAACGCATGAAATTAACTGGGGAAAATGTATTGAAGTATGCAGCGATGGAGCAAAAGCAATGCCAGGAAAAGTGAGTGGTGCTGTAGCACGGATTAAAAATGTTGCAAAAAACTGTAAAAGTACTCATTGTATTCTTCACAGATATGCATTAGTAACAAAAAGGATTTCGGTGACATTTAAATCTGTTCTAGACGAAGCAGTGAAGATTATTAATTTTATCAAAAGTAAACCATTGCAATCACGTATTTTCAAAGCCATGTGCGAAGATATGGGTAGTCTTCACACCACTTTACTTCTTCATACGGAAGTTAGATGGTTATCGAGTGGTAAAATGCTTGTGCGAATATTTTAATTGCGAAAGGAACTGATGGCTTATTTTATTGGTCATAAATTTGAATTATCAGACAGATTAAATAATATGGCTTGGCCATCTACACTTGCATACCTTGCTGATATATTTGGAAAATTGAATGAATTATGTTTGGCTCTGCAAGGAAAACAAGTCAACATATTGCAAACAAAAGATAAATTGGTTGCCTTTTCAAGGAAAATACAATATTGGATTTCAGCTGTGGAGCAAAATAACTTCGAGTGTTTCCAGACGCTTAGTGATTTTCTCGAAGAATCTGAAGTGGATTTAGATATGGAAATCCGTGATGGTATAAAAACACATCTGTCCAGTTTACAGCAATCACTCAGTGATTATTTTCCAAACCTAGATAATCAAGAAAATTACTGGGTACAAAATCCTTTTAAAATAAAAGAAAAACCAAAAGGATTTCATTCTATGGATTATGAAAATTTGATTGAATTGAGTTCGGATACACAGTTAGAAGCCAAATTTAGAACAGTTTCATTAACAATATTCTGGTCAGATGTATTCGATGAATATCAAAATTTAGCAAAACAGGCTATTCGAATTCTATTGCCGTTTGCAACCACTTATTTGTGTGAAGCTGGGTTTTCAAAATATGTTGCGACAAAAACCAAATATCGTAACAGACTTGATGCTGCACCAGATATGCGAGTTCAGTTATCAAACCTAACGCCCAATTTTAAGAGAATCATGGAATCAAAGAAGCAGGTGCATTCTTCACATTAAAGATTTTCCATTTATTTTAGTTTATGTTTTGTATTTTTATTAATTATTTCTATGGTTAATTTTTTTTTGAGTTTTGCTTAATTCAATAAAATTTGAAATACCAAAATAATACTTGTTTCATTTAATATCAGATATTAAATTTTGAAAAGTCGTTGATTAAAAAATATTCAGGGTTCCGCGATCATTGGCAACAAATTTTGGGGTTCCACGACCAAAATAGTTTGGGAACCATTGATCTATAGCAATACAAGATATTACATTCTGTAGTTGAAATAATAAAAAGTACACAAACTACGCAAGAGGAATAAGCAATTGGTTGATATTTTTTTCCTAAAAGAAAAAAATTCCGATTCCCGTTAAAAGAGCAAAAATAGTCATAAATATCTAAACTACAAATCTTATTTCACATTAAACTATTTTGTTTAAATATTTGTTTGTAATCCCTCTTTTATACCTCTTATAATCAAAATTAATAAATTCAATTAAATTAAATGCAAACAATTTCGAGGATAAGAAAATAATAATTTAAGCAAACTTAATTCTAATTAAATTAATTAAAAAAACATCTTAAGAAAATAAATTAATTTAAGCGTTTTATTTCATAAACGCAAACAAATATCGCGAATCAAATTATATTTTAGCAGTTATTATAATTCACTTATTAAATATAAGATATCCCATTCTTTTCTTTTGTAATTTAATGTAATTTTTTTTTCCAAAAAATGACACGCTAAGGATACCGTATTCCTAATTTAATAGTACTGCATGAGTCAAAAAAAAATTCAAGTGAAAAGAAAATACATTACTCTTTAATGGAATGACTCTAATAGTAATGAAAAAAGTCATTAAATTTCCATTTCAGGTTGTTTTTTGACAATGAATACACACTTTCGAACATTAGGTTCTACGTTAGATTTTATGTTTCACCAATTCCATTAGAGTTAACAAAAAGTCTGATTAATCTTCTTTCATTTCTTTTACCATCGGACTTCGAATGCTCAAAATATCGTCCCGACTTCGAACACAGAGAACGGGAGAAAAAAAAATTACAACGAATCCAAATTAAATAGAAATGAAAAAAAAAAGAGTTTGAAACCTCATAATCTTATCCGATTAAAAAGAGCGAATTAAAGAGCCAAAAGTTCTTTTTTTTTATTCAAATTACATTTTCCAACCGTGATTAATCGAAGTAAAAAAGCCAAAAAAAATAAAATAAAAAAGAACACTGAACCGAAGAAGAAAAAAAAATTAAATCATTTCCTTTTGTTCCATCTCTTCCTGTGAAGTCTCATCATCATCATCAAAACGTCTAATACGCAAATGAGAAAACGAGTTCGCTCTAGCGGCCGAGCCACCAACGCAATTAGGGAAATTGATGCAGCACAGCGGCTGTAATACAACTCAACTCCGCTCATCTTCCCCTAAAAATAAATCCCCACGCGTTTTCGCCAACAAAAGCAAGATGGCGGCCCCGAAAACAGGCATTCGTCTACGTCACAGGTTTAGATTTAACTAATGAAGCTTGAATAGAATTAGTAATTACTTGAGAAAACCCTGTGCCATTTATGCATGACCCTCAGCGCTGGCGATGAATAAATTCGTCCATAATGAATGGAGATCGTTGTAAAAATTTTCCAACCCCTTTTCCCAACTTGGGCATTAATATCAACATTCCGTTCGGCAAATATTCGTCGTTAGTGCAAGGGAAATCTATTGTTTTCCAAAGCTTCCCCTGAAAGAACGGTGGGGGTTTACTGATTGGGTGATTAATTTTCTTTTTAACCCACCAAGGTCGCAGCAGTTGATGTGAAGGGTTAAGGATGCATTCGGCTGCGGGAATTCCAGTCCGTGATATGGAGAAGATTAAGCGATTTGTATGGATGGTGAAAAGAAATAATGGTAAACCGATGAAAATGTGGATTCTAAATACACAGAAGGGTCAGACTTGGTTCAGCAGTAAAGTATTCGCTCATTATCGGTGAATTGCAAGTTCGAATATCACCTTGGACAGCAGGGACGGATTTAGTTATATAGGCTGCAGCCTAGGGGTTCACACTACAAAAGGGCCCACACTACGAAAAAAAAAAAAAAAAAAAACGTCAACTAGCTTAAAAAAATTATGTGGAACTATGATAATCCCAATGAAAATATTATACCACAACCTTTTTATGATGGAAGAAAATTCTATTTTTCTTAAAGATTTTGTGCAATGTATATTTACCGTAATACTTTTACGTTATTTAAAACAAAATATGTTTAATTTGTAATAATTACAATGACAAAGTTTTCCTTTTTTTTTTTTTTTTTTTTTTTTTTTTTTTTTTTTTTTAGGGAAGGGGGGATATTAATTGTCTTTATTTTTATTACATTTATATTTTGCTTAGAACCATTTGAGGGTCATGGAAAACGAGTGCAATATTTTATTGTCATTTTCATAGATTCCAAAATACCATTGAACCTGCTTGAAGATTCCTTAAAAATTTTGTAATATAGTATTGGAAATTTGCCAAAAAGTTTATCCCAATTTCATTTGTGCATCTAACAATGATGTAATTTGCAGTTCTGGAATAAATGCTTTAAAAAAAAAAATATCCAACCCACCTCTCTTTCGTGTTTTACAAGGGGTACCCCCTCCCTGTTGTTGGGGGCCGGCACCACATATTCAGCATAGGCAGAGCCTGATTACCGAATAGGCCTGTAAAGCTCAGGCTTACACGTTGCATTTTTTAGGGGGCCCCAAATCACACATTTTATATAAATATATAACAGCCTTAACATAGTTTGCTACTATCTTTATCTTAAAAAATTCCATTACAAACTTTAGTAAAAAAATTGCTAATTGTGTTATATTTATTCGTATATTAGAAAAAAAAAACGTACAGAATACTCATAACTTATTAATATGTTTTGTTATATTATAATTTTTCGATTTAATCTCGTTCAGGGCAAGAATTCTAGTACATATAATAGTTCAATTTAATGTTCTAGAGTCTATTTGAGAGCAATGGGGCCCTATTTAGAGGTGGGCTTCCCTTGTTTCAATGTCTTAATCGGGCCCTGAGCGTAGGGGCCAACTAACTCTAAATCCGGCTATTTTGGTCTGTTGGACAATGTGGCGAGTTCATGGTTAGAGGGTTGCCAGTTTCCGCAAAAATATCCCCGTGAGTAGGGAACTGGTGCAGGTTAAATCCTTAGTGATCCAATACACCTATTAATGTTCCGTGGATGCCAGCACATGCGTTGTCCTCATCATCTAACCATAGATCCATAAGCATCCCATCCATAGCAAAATAGATACCGAACCGTCGCTTTCTTTAGTGTGACGTTAATTCAACCTACCAACTAAATGCATATAATAAAATAAACAATTGGTTGTATATATTAAAGAATTGTAGTTGGACCGGCAGCTGCTCCTTAGCAAGTAACCAGGTTTTGTAAATGCCCCGACTGTTGTTCATTATTATATCTTATAATAATAAAACATGTAATAAAAAGCATTTCAGGGTTCCCACTCATTTTTAAAAATAAAAAATAAGGAGTTTTTAAGGACAAAAACAAGTTTTTAAGGGCCCTTTTTTATCGCGCTGCTTCTGAAGTAAGAAAAATTAAACAAATTATCACAACAATTAATTTTCATATTAACTTAAAAATGACTTTTAAATGCAATTCTATGTTTAAAAAGTATCTTAACAGAACCTCATACTTTGACTTCAAGTTATTACTTTTTTAATTCATTCATAATCTTGTTTGATTTCTTCAGCTGTTAAATATGCATTTGCAAAGAATAACAAATGCAATACACTACCTTACTAATGAAGTGAGAAAATAAATAGCATTCGAGCATCTTATATGAAAAACAGCCACAATAGATTGCCAATGTAAGTGAAATAAACTAAAAGCAAGAAATTTTAAAGGAACTACTAAAAAAAAAAATTTAATGTTTCTATGGCAGGAGAAAAAATAAGGAGTTTCTAAGGACTCTTGGCCAAAATTAAGGAGTTAACAGGGCTCTTAAAAATGCACAACAAAATTAAGGAGTTCTTAAAGAATTTTAAGGACCAGTGGGAACCATGCATTTGCTGTCTCTACTTATTTCATATACACACCCAATCACTGATATTCTTTTTCAGAGTAAAATATAACAAGCTCGCACTTAGCCTTAGGGCCCCCACCCACAACATTTTAATTTAGTAACTTCTTAGTTTAAACTTAAAATCCGCTAACGTTATCCTATTTAGATGAAGGTGTAAAGACCTCCGGTCGACACACCGTAAGGCTCATTCCGATTTCCAGAATTGTAGGTGGATTGTGTAAACTGATATGCAGTAGAAAGATGCTTAATGAAATGACTAAACAGTGACGAAATACTTAAATTGTTTAGCTATAATTTCATGACATGGGTAATTTATCATTTCAAGATATGAATAATTTTACTATTGGCTATTTCGTGCTTTCATGGATTGCAGATTATATTATACTTTTCCAATGACGAGTTTCAAGTTTTCTAGGTTAATGAAATAAATAAATTATAATACAATTATTTCTTCCGGGCGTTCTATATTTGAAAAGTTTATTTTGATAGATAACATGCCAAAAGTCAGTAATTTCGAATAATTTCAAGGACATAAAAAAGTTAAATTTCCAAAGCTAGGGCAAAAAACCGGGGGAAAATAAACGCATTCGATGGCTCGTGTTCGAATAAAATAATTATATTCATAATTAATTATTACTTAGAATCGTTTAAGTATGTTAAACAATAAAAAGGGACATTACTTAAACTGGTGCAGATTGATCTTTAAAATCGTTAACATAGTCGTCAATTAACATTTAATAGAGTTTCAAGTATTTTCAATGAGTCATAACTCCTTCAATATTTAAAATACAGGCATTTTAAGTGCCTTTTCTAAACAAAAAAAATTGTGCAATTGCACATTTTCAGCTAGAAAATCAACAAAACTAACTTATTAAATTCAGGCCCTGATTACAGAATAGACCAATAAAGCCCAAGCTTACACTTTACATTTCTGTGAGACCCCCCCAAATCACACATTTTATATAAATATTTTAACACCCCTAACATAGTTTTCTACCAAATGTAATTAAAATTGCATTACGACTTTAGTAACAAAAAAATTATACTTGCGCTTAATCTGTTCTGATTAAGGGAAAAAAATCAAAATATGTAGAATATTATGAATACTCATCACTTATTATTATATTTTGTTATATTATGTGTTGAATGGCATCTAGATTTCATTCAGAAGCAAAGATTTTAGTGCATGTAAAAGCTTGATTTGATATTCTATGATCTATTTGAGAGCAGATTTAAAAGTACAATCCCGTACGCTTCAATGTCTTAATCGTGCCCTGCAAAAAACAAACTTAAATTTTAAATGCATATGAATCTCTTGTTGTCATATTGTTATTCGTCAAACGATAATGTATTTTACATTTTTTTAAATCGTTAACCTATCTTAAACGTATAAAGTAATAAATCGCGTAAGCAATTCAGCATTGAGAAAAATTAAACATTTATTTTACGGAGCAAAAATTAAAACTGTCAATTTAAAAAGTATTTTTAATGTAAACAAAGCACAACAAGCAAAAACATTACACGCATATCCCAGGAGCAACCGATTAATTAGGGTTTTATCATATTATGGTTATTCGTGGAGATACTCAATGAAATTCGTACGGTTCTAATCTTTGCAAGTTAATTTTAATGAAGCAAAATGATTTTTGGATGAATAAAATTAAGAATTTTACAGAAAATTCGGAGGCGAAAATTCAGAAATTCCCAATTTTAAGTGCGCTCAGAGAGTGTTGCTGAAAAAACAAGAATACTCAAATCAAAAATAATTACAGGATTTCAGAAAGTGTGCTGCCATCTCTTGGAGAACAGCACAACTAACAAATTATAAAGAAAACTTAATCACTTGTTGGTGCTGCCATCTAGGGGAAGAAGACCTAACTTAAAAATCCTTTTTATCATAGATGCTAATTATCCTTTTAAAAATATCTCTAAAATATATATATGTGAAATAATAATATTTATATTTAATTTATTTTTATTGAAATAATTTCTGGCCTTTTGTAAAATTTCCTAAATAAACGATATTGAAGAATAGTTAAAGCAAATTTTTACATTCAAGTTTTAGTTAAACGTTATTTCTAAAATGTTCATACCTGCTGATTTGTGTAATAATTTTAGATTAAAATATCGAGATAAACAAAGATTCTTTATATTTTAAATCCGATTTTAGTTTATTATTTTTAATCTAATTTTCTTAAAAAGAATACTTTTGAATATTTTAAAAATTTTATTCGTTATATATTTATTTATATATGTTTCACATGGTGTCTACGTAAAAATGACAATTATTTTAATTGGAATATATTATATTAGAGTCTCGTAGATATCCCCAAATTATTTCATATGAATCCATTTTTTTTTAAAGAAAAAAATGTAACTTAAAAGAAAATATATATTCAAAATAGTTAATGCAATAATTAAAAAAGCTGAAACCAGTACTTTCTATAAACATCATATTCAAATTAAAAAATCATTGTGGCATAAAATACTTTTTAATTAATAATACATACCATCTTTAAACTACTAAAATATAAACCATGAAGAACCCTAAAATTTCTATTCATTCCAGAAATGTAGACCCGGTTATAAAGCGTTGTTTTTCACTCAGAACTTGACCCAACCTAGTGCAATTTCGTAAAAATCAAATAAAATTAATATAAAAATTTAAGCCTGGCTTATACTTACGAAAGCCAGGTCAGCTTATGTTTATTTAAAAGTCCCAGGTATAATGACGACTTATATAGGCACATAACTCTGGTTAACTTATTGAAACTATATGAACTTAAATTAACTGTTGAAAACTACTTCTAGAAAATAATTTTAAATTTATCATGACTCATTATTCACTTTAGCAACTATAACTTAATTCCTTCCATTGTATTGAAAAATCATAGCTACAACGAACACAAGCCTTTTTGGTTAAGCATAATTCAGGCATATTTTTAACTTAATTTAAAATAAAAGTCAATAATCTCATATTAATTCAGATTAATAATATTTTGAACATTATTGGCGGTGTATATTAGCATTTAAAGAAGAATAAAATTTTAATTATTCAAATTTGATTTTAAATGGTACAAATGACTGCAGAATTTTTGCTTTTAATTCAATCCATTGCTCTTCAAAATTTGTTCAGTTGATTTTGTACAATTTAAATTGTTCAGCACAATTTTGTACAATTTAAATTGTTCAGCACAATTTTGTAACTAGATTTTCCCCCTTTGCCCTCCGAAAATGTACGGCAAAAATAATCATCGGGTTTGGTGTAAAAAAACAAAACAAAGTTAGAACAACATTTCTTAAACTAAAGAACATGCAAATTCCGTTCATTTTGCAGAACAGGGTACAAAAGAACTGGTCGGTATTTTATCACCCGAAAGGTGACATTGGTATTCAAAAGGTTAACAATTCATCCTTTAAAGCTCGCAGAAATGACAAACTAAATACCGTTCGGAAAACCTCTTCAATTGAGAAATTGACCATAAATTACTTTTCATAAAGACGCATACACTTAAAGTCTATTCATAAATTACTTTTAGCATCATTTCAAGAAGAGTCACCCTGACTTTCAGGTTATTCAGCCCGTTAGATCTACATGCAATGCATCATTCGAAGCAATGGACGCCAAACTCGTAACAGATAAAAAAGGTACTTCACCAGAGAACAACTTTATCTCTACCTGTTCTCACAGACGGCTTTGCGCAGTCTAACCTTCTTTCTTTTCAGACATTGTTCTTCAGGGCAGGCAAACTTTGGTTTCCGTAAGATAAGGGGCTCTTATGAAATAGAATAGAAGCCGTTAGATTTATGAAGAGCCGCTGGTGATAAAAATGTATAATATTCCGTAATGGACTCGTTCGGTACCTTTGGAGCCGTTTTCCGGTTGGAACTGGGATTCGTTGAGAAGTATTGTGACAAAATTTCTATTGTAAGATGTATCCGTTTTCATAATCTCAAAAATAAATCATGCAGGAAAATTGTTGGATATCCGTAGAGTAACTGAAGGTTAATAAGATTTATTATCCAGAGTTTCACTTATATCTTCATTAATACATCTTACCTTATTATTAGTACGTATACTACACTTCATTAGTACGTCTTATCTTATTAATTACGTCTATTACACTTCATTAGTACGTCTTATCTTATTAGTACGTCTTTTCTTATTAGTACGTTCTACTTTATTAGTACGTTTATTACACATCATTAGTATGTGTATTACACTTCATTAGTACGTCTATTACACTTCATTAGTACGTCTTACCTTCATTAGTACGTCTATTACACTTCATTAGTACGTCTTACCTTCATTAGTACGTCTATTACACTTCATAGTACGCCTTGCCTTCATTAGTACGTATATTACACTTCATTCGTACGTCTTATTATTAGTACGTCTTACCTTTATTAGTACGTCTTACCTTTATTAGTACATCTTACCTTTATTAGTACGTCTTACCTTTATTAGTACGTCTATTACTTTAGTACGTATTATCTTATTAGTACGTCTATTACACTTTATTGGTACGTCTTATCGTATTAGTACGTCTATTGCACTTCATTAGTACGTCTTAACTTCATTTGTACGTCTTACCTTCATTAGTACGTCTTACCTTCATTAGTACGTCTATTACACTTCATAGTACGCCTTGCCTTCATTAGTACGTCTATTACACTTCATTCGTACGTCTTATCTTTATTAGTACGGCTTACCTTTATTAGCACGTCTATTACATTAGTACGTATTATCTTATTAGCACGTATATTACATTAGTACGTATTATCTTATTAGTACGTCTATTACACTTCATTAGTATGTCTTACCTTATTAGCACGTCCATTACACTTCATTAGTACGTAGTATGAATATCTAATATCAATACAGACCTTTGGAAAACACTTACTTTCTCAGCATTAAGGTACTAAAACTATATAGATTGGTACTATTACATCTGAGAAACATAATTTTAAAATTCCATTTAGTATTTTTTTATGAATTTTTAACATTATAGAAGCATTTTTGTTTAATTTCCATTTGAAAAACGAACGATAATCAACATTCTCACAGTATGGTGTCGCCAAAATAATTAAAAATGCTTTTAAATAAATATTAATTAAAAATATCTGCATTTGCTTTTATAATGCGAAAACTGTTTATCCATTATATCTCTATATTTTTTTTTACCACCTTGGCTTCAAAGCGCATTTTGTTAGCCAAATTCCTTATTTTTTAGTAAAGACTGTTAAAAGCCAAGGATAGTGAAGACAATATATATATATATATATATATATATATATTGTCTTCACTATCCTTGGCTTTTAACAGTCTTTACTAAAAAATAAGAAATTTGGCTAACAAAATGCGCTTTGAAGCCAAGGTGGTAAAAAAAAATATAGAGATATAATGGATAAACAGTTTTCGCATTATAATATATTATATATTATATATATATATATATATATATATATATATATATATATATATATATATATATATATATATATATATATAAGGTGTGCTCGTACTCGCGCTGCCTGGCGGAAGGCGGAGAGAGCAACTATTTGACGTCATAGTGACGCCTACTTCGCCTTCTGTGGGCGTGTCTAATGCTCCCGTTTGAACCAATGGCAAGGCTGAACTAGATGCGGGCGCGTTGTTTGATGGTGCTGCCATCTATTATTTTTTTTTGTGAACTATTAAAAAGTGATAAGCTAACTTTATTTAGTTACTTTTACTGCATTTTATGAGGTTAAATTATATTTTAAGGATTGCATTTAGTATATAAAAATTGCAAAAGAGTTGCTTAATAAATTAAGCGTATTAAAATAATATTAGCTGCCACGAGGGCATTTCCATGAATTTTGAAAGAGTAAAATAGTGGTCGGAACTATCCGGTTAATGCGTTTGTATTGGACATATTAAATGAGTTACAATTTCAATCAAGTAAAATACGGGGACATAACAAAACAATGACGGATTAGCAGTGAAGTTACCTGAACACAATTATTTACATTATTTTGCTAATTAAAAATTAAATCACCAGTTGTTACCCAACCGGGATCGAACCTAAGTAGCAATGCTTGAAACACACAGCCAATGAGAATGATCAAAAACCGGTAGTAAGGCGGAGTAAAATGATGTCAAAAGTAAGGCGGAGCTAAAATGACGTCATTTAGTTGCCTTTCCTTGCCCACTTTCAAAAAGCGAAAAACGAGCACACCTTCTATATATAGTCTTTACTATCCTTGGTTAAAAGCAATGTTATAAAAGCAATGTGTTTAAAAAAATATTTCAATTTGATATTCCAAATGGAGATAATTTAAATTTAAATTTAAAAATCCTTCCTTGCACCTCATAAGTGAAAGTCTAAACTGATCTAAGAGATGCTAGACTTGGTACAAGAGCAAATGCATTTTATTTATCTCTAAGAGGCATCGTACTATTTTTAACCTAGTGTAAAATACGTATTTTTAGTTTAAAATAATTTTTAAAAAAACTCATTAAAGAAAACGTTGTTTTCGCCTAATCTAAAATTCGTCTCAAAATAACTCCCCTCAATCTTTTGTAAATTAATTACTAAATTTATCCAAATTTATGAAAAACAAATGATATCACGTGATAAATGCCATTCTTGGATCGAAAAGAAAATGTTATGTGTAAATAATTTGTTACAATTAGTACACTGTTAAAAATAGGTACTCAAAAAAAAGTCAAATGTACTCATTTTTGATTACATTCGATGCTTATCATATCTCCGAATACATAAGTTTCATTTTCTAAAGAGGCATGTACTCAAAAATAGTGCAATGATTAAAAATAAAAAAAAAGAGGAATATCTTGCCTTCATAAATCGCTTTCCAATAAATATCGACAATTGCAACCAAGACTTACCGGGAATCGAACCCATACCCTCATGCACCACAGTCCAGTGCCTTATCCATTGTATACCAGGGCGGCGTGAATAAGTTATAAACAGAAAAAAAATTTAAATGGTGGGCCAAAAGAATGGGAAGTAAGATAATTTAGTTGTAATAACTCAGTTCCCATTTAAGCAATCGAAATAAAATCACGTGGAAAACCACCTTCTGAAAAACTATATTAAGTTTGGCAGGTCGCTTTGTTAAGATGGCTTGAACAGAACTTGAGAACAGCAATATTAAATCATACTGCTCATTTTTCAGAAAGTACGGTTGCCTAAATTTGAGTACGTCATCGCTCATTTATGATGCAATTGTACTCAAAGAAAAAGGAGTATTTTCAGGTACTCATTTTCAAGTACTTTTTCACATTGAAGTCACTCGATAAAATAGACGTCCAGAACATCCGCAAAAATTAACGGCGTGTATACGGGACTGGTGCACGATAAATCTGATCGGGGTCCAAAGTCCCGACGTCTGTTGAAGGCGTTGGGTGCCAGTTCAAGTGTTTCCTCGTCATCTGACCATGTTTCTAAAATAACGAGATGCATGTATGAATGTGTGTGTGTGAATGTGTATGTGTTCCCGGGTCTTTTTTTCGAGATAGACCACGAACCGTCGCCAATAACCCACTGTGCAGCTCTAGTGCGACGTTAATTAACCAAACGAAACCGATAAAATAGAATAAGGTTTAAATAAATTAATTTATTATTTGATTCAACTAAATAATATGCTTTCGGCACTTGGGAAAAAGCCCGTTTTCATCTAAAATTCCAAATACAACCTTCAGTTTCAAATGGCGCAATATATCAGTCCAATGTTTACTTAACTGTTAGCAAAGGACCTTAGCTTTAAGTTATGTTTTCGCCTTGGATGTCAAAGAGTTAAAAAAAAAAAAGGCGGAAGAAATCAAATCATAAATTTTCGGACGAGTTAAAAGTTAGCCTCCAAAACATCACGTAAGATTTTATCTTCCACTTTCAAAATATTATTCTTGCTCTTCGGGTGGTTTTGTTGTTGTAGAAACTTCTACTGTGATTGTATTTCGGTGTAGGAGGGTGAAAACTCTGCCAGCGAAAGTAAACAAATGTGTGTGAATAAAGATAACACAAATATTAAGGTCAACGTTTGAAGATTCTCGTTATTTCTAGGGATTTGGGATTTTTAACGTGATGAGGTACAGAAAACATTGCAATTTTTTCTGGATATTTCTGTGTCATGCTTGTGAACTGTATAATTGCATAATCCAGCGGTTCCCAATTAGGATTAAGTCACGGACCCCCAGTTAAAAATAAAATAAGTCCAGGGACCCCTTTTTTCATTATGTTCATCGAAGTCCTCCCATTTTCATGACTTTCGATATGGTTTAAATATAAAAACGATGGTTTAAATAAAAAATTTTACCCAACAAATACATAGAAAAGATAACACAACATTCATAAGTTTATAATTACTTTTAGTCTCTTAATTTAACACTCATTTAAACCCATACAAACATTGTAATAGTTAAAATTTAGAATTTCGAAAATTAATTTATTAGAAAAGTCGCCAAGGGTGACCGTTAAATGCCTTTTAATATATATTTTTTTTGTACGACCCCGCGGACCCCCTAACATCGACCAGGGGACCCCCGGGGGTACGCGGACCACCAATTGGGGACCACTGGCATAATCTATACAAGTTTGTCCTTTTTATTTGTCAATACTTCAATTAGGGGCCGTTCATTAATTACGTCACGCACCTTTGAAAGGGAAGGGGTCAACCATGCGTGACTGTTGCGTGACAAGGGGCTGGAGGATTTCAGTGATTTCGTAGCTTAGAAAAATTTGTTTTACAAAAATTATAAAATTTCTTTCACAATCTTTGATATAAGTCAGGTATTATATAAATCACTATCTTTCTAATGAGGATTTTTGATAAAACACACAGAATGAATGTTGTAATGACTGTTTTTAACTACAAAATTTTGTCGGAACATGACATTGGGGATATAGATGGAAAGCTAGCGTGACCATACATGATATACGTGGAAGAAGTGTAGAAAAGGGTGAAAATAGCCTGACATTATAAATGAACGCTCCCTAAATAGATTGGTTGTTGAAAAAACGTCGCACATGAGCTGCACAGTGGGCCATAGTCAACGGTTCGGGGTAAATTCGATGGAAAGATCCAGGAACACTTCTTCGTATTTTTGAACCATGGTCATATAACGAGGAGAACACCTGAGCTGGCACGCTCAATTGGCTTTAGAAGATTGCAATCAGATTTAATGTGAACCAGTCCATTATACAAGGTGATAAGTCACTAAAACCTTAAGTTAGATCTAGAAGGAAAACAATGACAGACTAATCGAAATGATCATGCAGAGAACAAATAACAAAGTTTCATGCTTCATAGAAAAACTCAGCATTATTATCATTTAACATTTTTTTTACCGATTTATTAAATTTTTCCGCTTTACAACTTGTAAATAAAAACACAATTCTGTAGCTGAAATAAAGCATTAAGAACTCTATTTCAATTAGAGTATACCCTCGTTGTTTTTACCATGAACCTTTTATATGTTTATATTTTTTTTACAATATCGATGGACTTAAAGTTGTTTATTAGGATTATTATTACACATGGCATGAAAAGAATACCAGTAAACATCTTACTCTAGAAAGCCATGTCATTGGCCTCATTTTTACTTTATTGAAATCTATTCGAGAAAATTAACGTCGAATGACGTCAAGGCTCTTACGCATGAAAAGAAGAAAAAAAATCTTCAAAATGTCGCCAAACAATGATTTCTTTGTCCGATCAAGATTAGATTTTTTTTTCTCTAAGAGTAGTTGCCAAATAAGCTGGCACACTTTTCTTTTCATATATTTAGTTCGTGACGCAGCCAATCTAAATAAAATGAAAATGTAATGGATAAGGGAATATTTGAATGTAAAATTTAATTAAACCAAATAATATTTGCTACACATTTGTCTAAATTTCCAGTAGGAATGATTTCTTAAAATATTTTTAATACGGAAAAATTAATTTAATATATTAAACGCAGTAACTCGTGTATATAACATAGAATAAAATAGGTTGATAATACGTATAGAATGTAATATAAACCATAGTATAATCCTATGATACCTGAAATATACTTTTATAGAAATCGGTATAAAGTAACGTTTAATCTTATTCTTTAACCGAATACAACATCTTTTTGTAACGTAAAAAGTAGAATTATAATCGATAATATAAAAAAAAGTACAAGCAAGGCTTCGACCGCATTTGTTCAGCATTGCTGTTGTATGTGCCATTTATAGTAAAATAAATTCCTTTTTGTATCTTCAATTCCTTAACCTTTTTACGTGGGCTTCGTTAAATAAAAGTTGCCCTGCTTGTGGTCTAATTCCTAAATGGGGGAGGGGGGGGGGATATCGCTTTAGGTGGCACGACAAAGAGTTTCAAAAGAATTGTGGAAGGACCTTGCCTTACAATAAGAGCCGTGTGACTGCCTGACTGACTTTTTCCCTAAGCAGGTAAATTCGCAGGTATGGGTAGGGTCATGTGAGGGGTTGAAAAACTGAAAAGCTCATCTGAAGACGATCTGTAGAAACCATCAATTAAGAGTCACATGTCCGGAACTATGTAATTAATTGTTCTGTAGCAAAACAGCATACTTCAGATCTCACATGATTTAAAACTTCTTCCCCTCCCCTTTCATTGGTCAAAATTGTCCTAAGCCCCTCACTAAACCTGTAAAATATGTGAGACGCATGTTGTCCCAACCCACACGTAAAAGAAAACTACTTGCATTTTTTTTTTTAGAAATTTATTTTCTGATAAAATTTTCAATCTTAAATACTACTAATGGTATGTTTAAAGTCAACTATCGTGAACGCCACCAATCGTTCGAGTTGGACATTCGTGTTCCTTGAATCTTAAATTGCATAAATTTAGAAAATCGATGCGAGTTATCCGTATTGCACCCCACCATTGCAACTTGCATTCTTGCGCTGACATGACGTAGCAGTCGTCAAACGACCAAAAGAGAGCTTTTCGTTCTTTACTTTTAATATATTATCCATTTAGTACATCAGATAAACTAAAGTTCAATTTTTTCAAACATTTTAAATGTCCAAGTTTATATACTTTAACACAGTATAAATTGCCAAATAATTTACGAAAGTTTTGTTATGCATTGAAATTGGACTAAATAAACACAAATTTATTCTTCAAAATATTGTCTGGCTCATAAATTGGGGGTTGCATAACGCCCTCAAAACTAATTTTAGAGAATCAACGAACAAGCTTTAGTGAGTTGACCATTCGGTTTACCTAATTAAAATATAAATAATGTGACATCACAGATGAGATTTAGCAAGAGCAGAACTATAGCCGGTATTGTATAATACATCTCCAAGAACTATTTGGAATAACGAAATTTTAAATTGCTATTAAACAAAAAATTATATATCACTTTCAATTTTTTTAAAGAATAGTGGTTGAGCAGATATATGAAGAGGCAAAAGAAAAAAATCAGTGAGTTTATAAATATCTTAATAACAACACAGCACGCATCCTTTCTTTAATAATATTTAAAAATAGAACTAATACACATAATGCAAAATCAGCCATTTCAAGTTTTGACGAATAAAAGAACAATTATGATATAGACAAAAAGTAGATTGGAACAATTAAAGGATCGAAACTTAAAAATATTTTTTATTGTTTCACATAAATAAATGCCTCTATAAAAAAAAGGCTGACTCTGATTAATTGGCGATCGGATAACACTCCTCAAATCTGGTTTTAAATAATCAACATTCGAATTTGATCGAGTTGACCAATCGTTTTATCTAAACAATGGGATGTCACAGTTGCCATTTAGTTAGAGTCAAACTATTGCCTAATTTGAATGGTAATTCGCAACAACAAAAATAAAATACATCATCACGCTTATCAAAAGGTCAATCCTTAAAAAAGATCGATACGCAACAAAATGCACTTTACACAACCTGCCTGACAATAGTGGAAACCTTCCAGGTAATTAGTATTCTTAAAAATCCTTGCAATTAAACTCAGAAATCCAAGCTTCGACAATGCTCAGGAAAATTATAACAGCCTACCATCTCGGAAACAAAATGTACATCGTTATCCCTGTGCACAAAGCAGAAATCATTTGTGACGTCATAAACGATTTAAAGATGATGGCTCTATCTATTCAAGTCGAGTATTTAACAAAAGAATGAATTTTCTAGAAGGAAAAATTCCTTTAGTACATAAGAATTTTGGTATAGAGAGATTGATAATATTGATTTCATATTCAAGAGAATGTTTAAATGGTAAATTTTTATGGCGTCATTACATTCTATATCTAGGTCAAGGACAATAAGGGCAATCGCAAAGTTGATTTCTTTCATGGTCCCTTTTTGCTTGAAATTCTAATTTTATATGGATGTTAGCCAAAATTTGGGATAGATTTAAATGATGTTTATCTATTCATTAAGGCTTATAGGTATTTTTAACTTTGTTCTAACGTCCTGATGATTGTCAGTAACTTAAAACTTATCCCAACCATTGAGCATAAATAATAATATAAACTGGAGCGGAGATGAAGCGTGCGAGACCACTTTACACCTTTTTGAGCGTAGGTAGAACAAAAAAAAATCCTTCCGCACAGGTTCGTAGATTTATAAACTCATTTATGGCTTTCAACAATCCATTAAATGTTATACCTTGAATGTTTTGACATACTTACTTCCTTAGTAACAAGAAAAAAAAAGACAAAGGGAAACGAAAAAAAAAAACAGTTTTAAATATTTTTGTGACGTCATGTGAGACTCCCGCAAATCGAAAGAAGAATGTTTTCTAAACCTTTCTTCCGAATAGTATGCAGCTGCATACGGTAAAGAACATTGTCACTCAATGTGAATACTCGTTCCAGTATTTATTATTATTTTAGCTCAGTGCTCTAATGCAGTATTATTGAAATGAAAAAAAATCGATTTTCATTCATTTAAAAGAGATTTATTAAACTGTTGAACGTTATACAAAAAATATGAGAATATTTTTATATTACTGGAAGAAAACATAAGTATTAAATTTGCAAAATACGAACTTGCCTGCCTTGTGATATAAAATATAAAAATAAGAACGAGAATATACACTCAGGCCAGTCCACCGGGTCTTTCCCTCCTCCCGCTCCCCAATAATCTGAAAACCCTAAAAGTTGGGAATTTTCTACTTCTAAAAATCCCCATGTTAGAAAAATTTATGCCTGAAGAAAATTAATATTATTACCAAATGAAAGCTAAGATAGATTAGAAATTGTCCAACTTGTAAGATTACATTTAAATTAAACCCAGAACGGACACTGCATTGGAATATGAGTGCAACTAATCAATGCTTGTGAAATAACTATTTAATATTATCTAAAATATATATATAAAAAAAGACAAAAAATGTCGATAAGTTGGAACTGGGAATTTTCAGCACTGTTAAGTTCGGAATATCGAATCGTTAAGTTGGGACTTTCGAAACCTAAAGTTGGGAAATTTCTTCGCAGAGAAGTTATAAACAGAATAATTGTTAAAAAGGTGTGTCAATAGAATAGGAAATAAGATAATTAAGATGTAATAACTCAGTTTCCATTTAAGCAATCGACATCAAATGAGTGGAAAACCATCTTCTGAACAACTATTTTAAGTTTGTCAGGTCGCTTTGTTAAGTTTAGCAATATTAAATCACACTACTCATTTTTGAGAAAGTGCGATTACCTAAATATGAATACGTTCTCACTCATTCACGATGCAACTGGACTCAAAAAAAAACGAGTAGGTTCATGTACTCATTTTTAAGTACGTTTTGTTACAGTGCGCCTTTAAGATAATAACATTTTTCTAAATAAAATACCCAGTTTCAGTAAGTCAGCATACATAATGCGATTATTCGAGGAAAGAATCCTTACGTTATCTTCCACTCCCTAAGCCTAACCACAATCAATACAAAATATTTTAATCAAATCAAAATCCTCTTAATATGAAGACTTCAAAGCAATATCGATGAGAAAAATATCACTCTTTTATCCAATTTTTCTTCTTCATATAAAATACATATTTTTTCCTGTTCTCTCGTTAAAATGTACTTCTTTTATGTCATACATGTACTACAATCTGCTCTTGAATGTTTGTTAATGCGACATAAAAGTACGTTATAACATGTAATTAAGGTCATTCTCATTCTCTAAAAATAAGTACAAAAATTCTATTCTTGTAAATGCATTCTTGAAAATAATTCATGAAAGATAGCTTTTAGATCACTATTAAAATATATCATATCTGAATATTTTGTTTTATACTTGGGCTATATTTGTTTCATTTTTTTATCGCCAATTAGGGAGAACAAAATACTTCTATTATATTTTTACCGTATCAAATTTGAATCCACTTTCGGAATCCAAAATTTTATTAATGACATTCACATAAAATATTTTATATTTTTAATTAAAAAAAACATGATTTTTAAAGTAATTACAAATGAAATTATTTTTACAAAGTATTTTTAATTGTGTAGAAAATTAATATTTTGAATTCCTAAACATAAAAGTCTAAATGATGACAAGAAAAACTTGATTATCGCTTCTAATTAACATAAATTACCTAGTTGAATTAAATAATATTAAACTTAAAATAAAGCAAGTTATATTTAAGGACGCAAAATTCAAGTTTAGTTACTTCGTAATATTAAACTTGTAATTTATGTAAAATTTAAACTTATATAAACTTTGAAGATATATGATTATTTATATATATATATATATATATATATATATATATATATAAATCACCTATAAACCTTTTTTCAAAGAAAACATCATTACATTTCTCAAAAAAAAAATCTCAGAAGTTATACCAATTAAGCTTTTCTATCTTATTTCTGGAAACAATTACTATGTAGCAAAGACATTCAGTTACTGGAAATAGTTACTGGACATTCAGTCAGGAAATCTGATATCAATTATTTTCTTCAAAGGTCATTTTCCCACGCATTTCCTTTAAACACAAGATAGAAGCGCAGACTTAAGAAAAAAAGTCGATAATTTTAAGTAATTGCATCGCTTATTTTAAAATAAAATTCCGTAAACAATTCTTAGGATTTTGGATTTGTCAATACACATCTTCATTATTTATTTATTTTTTAATTATTTAATGTTTACGTAATTGGCTTTATCAACATATAAAATGGTTAAAATAGTAAAAAAATATCTTTCCTTGCAGTTTCAACATGTGAGATGTCTGCCAATTCGAAGACGGAAACTTTGGGTCAAGCAGACGATACACACGTGCCTTCCCAGAATGCCCAGTATTATTTCGAACAAACGAGTTCTATTAACGCGGAATGGGAATGACCTACGCTTTTTCTGTCGCGGATGCATTATTAACTGAACCGATTCCTGTAAATTTCTTTAGTATTTCTAGATTTTTATCCGGTTTTGTGTTTTTTCTTCGTTTTCGCAATTGCAGGAAGTTGAAGGATATGCTTATGGTTTTGTTAATAGCTTTTCATTGAATGCTATAAAATATTCGCTATATATATATATATATATATATATATATATATATATATATATATATATATATATATATATATATATATATATATATATATATATATATATATATAAAGAGAGATAGAGAGAGCGGGGTGAAGAGAGAGATATACACACAGGACAGACAGGCAGATTTAGATAATAGACAGACAGATAGATAGATAGACAGACAGGCAGATAGATAGATAGACGTGTGGTGACCAACAGGCAACTGATGAATCTCAGCCTGAGCTCTGACTTAAATACAATAAAAAAATATTTTTAAAAACATTTCTAAGAGTCTATTCCAGGAAATTTTTATTCATTTTGACAGTGAAATTTAGTAATAAAATATTAACCGTTATTCAAATGTATTAATAAATCAAGCTAAAATATTCGAAAGAGTTTAGCGTGTTTTTCGATTCTATTCAATGTGAGAATACACATAACCTTGGGACAATACATGTTAAAAACATCTCAAACTGCATACTATCAAAAATATGCAATTTGTCATCGAAATCGAGCATAACACTTCTTGACATGTGTATTTTAAGTGAGAGTAATAAAAATCTAAGTAAGTCTTAAGTACACGAGTTTTTAATCAAGGGAACAAATTGAAATTTGTGTTGCCTTTATTACTACAAAGATAGGAAAGATTGCTTTTTTAAGAAAGAGTAAATTTAAAAATGGCGTAATTCGATTGCGTGAACAAACAGTTCCATAAAATAAACGAGACTGTAAAGACACAATCATTACTTTAAATCTAAGACAATGGCTATTATACTCTGAAAATGACAGCAATGTTGTCGTTTAAAAGAAGTATTGGCTAACTGCTTCAAATAAAATCCATACATTAGGAAATACAATGTAGTGCTGAGTGTAAAAAGGCCAAAGTTCAAATGTCATTCGAGGTTTCTAAACATTTTTTTTAAGATAACCTTTTTTTAAATCAGTTACATAGACCATAAATTTGGTCTTGTTTGCTAAAAAGTTAGGCGGCGATGCGTGTAAAATCTTAAAACAAAGAAAAGCACTTACAGGATTGGATAAAGGTCTCGGGATGTCAGATGAAACAGCTTGCGTATCATATTCCTTCTGTAAGCGAGGTTTACTTTGGCGACCACCAGGCACGTAGGTAAGGGGGTGGTTCAGGGGGGTTCAAACCCCTCCCATTGTAAGTCAAGAAGAAAAAATTAAAAATCGAATTACCGTAAAAATACTTTAAAAAACTCGAAAAATTTTACTTTCTCGTATTTATACTTCTTGTAAAGTTGATGTTCTCCGGGGGTCCTGGAAAATAGCAACTTTACAAGAAGTATATAAGTTACAAGAAGAAGGTCCCGGAAAACATTTTTCAAAAAGCTTCAAAAACATGTTTTGTGGCAATATTTATCTCAAACTAAGCTTCAAAAGACATCATCGGGTTCATTTTCTAGCATTTGGATTTCGGCGACAAAAGGAAAAGATCGTCAAACGGGGCCGTATACACAAGATGCTTCAAAACCGTGTATTATTCTAAACAATGATTCTCAAAACATAAATGTTTTCTCTAAATTTATTTCATAATTAGGGAATGGTATTTACTAATTTTAAAAATAAGTAATGACTGATATTGGTAATGATTTCATGAAAAATAAATAATAACTGTTGCTGTTACGGTATTTACCTGTCAACGTATTAGTATTTACTCTTAAAAAAAAATTACAAGTTTTTTTTTAAAAAAAAGTGGGGGAGGGTGTTGATTTAGGGGAGGAATCCCTTCAACTCTTGTTAAGGGGGGGGGGGGGGTAAGTAACTTAAAGAAATCCGTTGCTCAGTCACTGAACCCCTCACATGAAAAATCTATATCTACATGCCTGGCGACCACTACCTATTTATATAATTCTATCCATATATTATAATGTTATTTCTGTAAACAACTTTATAACATGATTGAAATAAGGGGTACAAAAATGGAATATGCAAAAAAAATTAATATCCATATTCATTTTTAGTTTGGATGCATAAAGTTCATTTAACTTTTTAATTAAACGCCATTTTTTGTATTTAAATATACGAAAAAAGTTTAATTTTAGCGGAGATGTCCAAAGAGAGACATCTGACAATGGTTTATATTAACTTACATATCACTTATCGATTTACATGTGCTGTTGTCCTTAGAGCGAGAGAATCATTTACTTTCGAATTTCAATTAAAACTTAAATTATTTTTAGTGTTTTCTAACTGTGGCTTAGAAAAATTAATTTGTCATGCTATTATCTTTTGAAGACATTTTTGAATTTTTTTTAAAAAAAATTTCACATTTGAGGGGTTTCCAAGGAAGCCAAAAGATATAAATGACTTTAAAAATAATATAGTTAAGTGAGGTTATGAATAGTTAATACGTATGAAATGTTGGTTGCAAAGGGATACAAGAAAATATCTTCTATATGCAGTGATCTTTTGGCGTAATAATCAAATACTTCAAGAATCAGCTGCTTTTTTTTAAACTTTAAACTGTGTTTTGACAAAATGATGAAATTGTCACATGTAAACCTGGACTTCTCACCCTCTCATTTAAGATAGCGATTGTTTTTAAAAAAGTCTATGTTTTTCACAAGTGTTCCAAAATGTTTAAACATTTCTTTTATGCGTTATTTTGCAGCTAATTTGTCATCATTTTTAATCAATCATTTTGTCATCATTTTCAAGTATTCTTTAAATATGAGCTGTTTACTTTCTATTTTTCATTTCAATAAATTCTTTAAAAAAGAAAAATACGGAGCAATCATACAATCTAACTACCCTAAAACGTTAGTTCTCTGTTAAAAATAGGTACTGGAAAATAAGTAGATTGTACTCATTTTTTAGTACATGTAAAACTGATCCTAATACATAAGTTTTATTTTTGGAAAATACATGTACTCAAAAATGAGTACAATGAGTAAAAATATTTTTTTTAAAAATCAGATGCTTCCCTTCATAAACCACTTTCAATAAATAATAACCAAGACTTATCGGGAATCGAACCCAGATCAAGCATCGCAGACCTAATCTTATCCGTTAAACTACCAGGGCGACTCGAAGAAATTATAAACAGAGACATGTTAAAAATGTGCGCCCATAGAATGGGAAGTAGCATAATGTAGTTGTAAAATACAGTTTCCATTTTAGCAATCGGCATCAAATAATGTGGAAAATCTCCTTTTGCACAACTATTTTAAGTTTATCAGGTCGCTTTATTAGGATGGCTTGAACAGAAGCTGAGATTAGCAATATAAAATCACATTGCTCATTTTTGAGAAAGAAAGTACGATTACTTAAATTTGAGTACGTCATCTTTCATTTACGAGGCATTTGTACTCAAAGAAAAAAGAGTTGGTTTAGGTACTCATGTTTTGGATGTAAGTACCTTTTTCTTAGAGTGTTGCATTCTTACTTAGCATCTTGGTTTGAAATCTCCCCAAACAAAAAAAAAATCCTTCACCTATAAATGTATCATTAATTGATCACAAATAACATCATCTTTCATATTTCCCTAACAAACGGGAAAATATTTTCCACGCTTTTTCCCACAAAACAAATACATAATTCTAATATTCAGAGAATAATTTACATTCCTATCGACATACAAAATCCTCTCTTTTCTATAGGAAATAACATATTTATTCCTGGGAATAACTGTAATAAATCTTAACAAAAATATTTTTCGTAGAGTATCTCTTGATTTCTATAGGATAAAAGTTTTACCCTATACTAGTAATGAATTAAATCACAGAAAGATTTACAATTGAGGAAATAAACTCAGAATTGCATTAATAATGTTAAAATTTGACTGAAGTTAACTAACGTATTAAAGCCCAAAATAAATTATTAATATCAAAGAAATCCTGGTAAACAATAATTCAGGAGCAAACATTCCATTAAGCCTATTCATAGTAAAACGCCAATATATATATATATATATATATATATATATATATATATATATATATATATATATATATATATATATATATATATATATATATATATATATATATATATATATATATATATATATATATATATACTTTTTGCATTGGTTCATGTACAGGTTTCAATTTTTATAAATTAATTTTAATTGGACAAAATGTGTTTTGGATGAATTGAATAGCTTTTTTCAATAAAAAAAATTGGATATGTATTCAATCATGTGATAATTTGATTTAAAAAAAAAATTGCACAAAACTCTTTTTTGAATGTTTGCTCCTCAATTAAAAGACCAATTAAAAATTAAAATACCAAGTCCCAGAAATGTTTTATCTTCCTTTCTAGAAGACAAACCTTTCTTTATCTTATACTTCTGTATCGATTCATCTATAAATCGATTCATCTATAAATCGATAGTTAGATGTTTTTTGGCATTTTAGTAACTGGTGGTGTGGAATATAAAACGAATCTGTCAGGAATCTTGTACATTTTCTATAGCCTTTACCTTTTTGGACAATTTATATTTCAAATAATTTAAATTTTGGAAAAATGTGAAAATACGTAGCGGGGTTGTTTTCGACAATTTTATTAAATCGGCTTCTAATCAAAACTTGAAATCGGGTATTAAAACGTGGTACTATGTTTTGTAATTAATCCCCACCACAGTAATATGAATTTAATTTGGAATCTAACATACTTATCAATTACGTGGAATCCTGGAATTATTACTCGTTGTACAATTACAATATTTGTTCTTTTTTTTTACTATTCTTCAATCCAATTTTTTTACTTCGCAAAAAAAAACGTTAGCATACGTTTTAAAATATTACCATAATGTAGTAAAAACGTAATATATGATAATAATAACTTTTAAACGTTAATATGAATTTAATTTGGAATCTCACAAACATACAATCACGTAGAATCCTGGAACTTATTCGTTGTTACAATTGCAATATTTATTCTTTTTTAATATAATTTAATACCTCCAGACCAATTGCAATATTTATTCTTTTTTAATATAATTTAATACCTCCAGACCCTGTTTATTACTTCACAAATATAAGTTAAAATATTACCGTAATATAGTGAAAAATTGTACTATCTGATAATAACTTTTAAACATTAATATTAAAACGTTTAATTTAGAATCTCGTAAACTCATCAATCACGTGAAATCCTGGAACTTATCCACTGTTACAATTACAATATGTATTCTTTTTTAATATAATTTAATACTTTCAATCCCTTTTTATTACTTCACAAATAGAAGTTAAAACATTATCGTAATATAATGAAAAAATGTACTATCTGATAGTAACTTTTAAACATTAATATTAATATGCGTTTAATTTGGAACCTCACAAACTTATCAATCACGTAGAATCCTGGAACTTATCCGTTGTTACAATTACAATATTTATTATTTTTTACTATAACTTAATACCTTCAATCCCGTTTTATTACTTCACAAATAGAAGTTAAAATATTACCGTAATATAAGGCAAAAACGTACTAGCTGATCGTAACTTTTAATGTGACAACAAAGCAAAAATTGAAGGTTATTTCCCAACAGCGTGTTTCACAAAGCCGGAACGTCGTAGCAGCTGATATAAAGGTAAAACATGTGTTGTGACAGCTAAGGTGAATTTGGGAATCTGTAAAGAGATAATTAAATTTTTATTTTAAGTTATTAAAGTTTGGATCACAGATAAAATGTAAATTACTTGGTATTAGGACTTATCTCATTTAATTTTAAATTACTAATTAAAATTTTCAGATATCTATTTACTGAATAATACATAAAATTCGTTAAATTATTATTTGCGAAAATACACTAAGACTTAATGATATAACCCCCACACTTTGTTCAGATGTTGCCCCTTCACTTTTGAATATTGCACTTTTTTAAAATAAAATATAAGCCCCCCCCCCCCTAATTCCCCCCCCCCCCCCCCATTCCCCTCTCTGACGTTTTTGTACCGCATGTGGGGGAGGAGGAGGAGTCTGCAACTGCAGTTTACGATTCTGCCCATTAATTCATTAATTTTGCATTGCATCATTTTTTGAGGATAAATCGAATACCATCGTGTAGAAGAGAGTGAGCTGCGTCGATCAGACATATTATCCCATTCCTAGCTATGACTTTTAAACCGCGTGGGGGAGTGTCGCCCTTAACTGTAGTATACAATTCCACACACATAATTCCAATGGCGCATCAGGCTATAGGGACCTACGATCATATAGTGGGTCATATCGACTAGGCCGATTGTTAACCCATTCCCATATTATGCCTTTTGACTGCCCGGAGGGAGAAGTTGCCTTTGGATAAAAGACCTACTATCATGTAGAGGAAGGTGAGTCGCGTCAACCAGGTTTGCCATTCATCCACTTTACCTTTTGTACCACGTGGGGCCCAAAAGTATTCACGGGTAAAATTTTAAGGAGCAGTGAGGCCTGCACCTATTCGATTTTTTTTTTTTCGTTTGAAGTAGCTTAAATTTGGAAATGAGGAAAATTCTGTTCGGCTCGATAGTAAAAATTTTTAGAAATTGCAGTTTTATTTAAATTACCACCTGGTATATAATTAACGCAATTTTAGTTGGAAATTACCTATAACTTTTCTTAGGTTCATTTACTTCCAGAATTATGTCACATACCTATATCTATGTGCAAATTTTTTCACTACAATTAGATTGGGTGAGAAAATTCACAGCAAGAAAATTCACAGCTGTCTACCCGAACCTTTTCAAACTTTTGAAGTTGTTTTTGAACATTCCAGTACCGATTGCTTTTTCAGCAGAAAGATTAGGATTCTTAGAAGAGTAAACAATTATTTAAGGAGCTCAATAAAATAAGAAAGATTATCACATTTAGTCCTACCAGCTAAAGAAAAGGGCAATTAAATCTCAATGGTTGTGTTAAAGAATTTTCTAGAAGGCAGCCAAGACATTTATCGTTATTTTTAACTTTAGTAAGAAAGATAACTTACTCAAATCAGCTTTATTGTAAACTTGTAAGTTTTTAAAATTATGTTATTAAATATTGATTTAGTGTGTATTTGAAGTTGGTATACTTCAAATCACACAAAATGGTGAGTGAATATAAATATGCAATGTTTATTATAATTTTTTTTCTTGCACATTTTTTAGCACACAATCCCCGCCATTGGCGACCATAAATTATTTTACGATCGAGGAAATTGAGCAAAACAAAACTAACTTTCTGAACGGGATTCCATGTGAATAGATAACGTAATATATAGCAGCTGTTCAACAGATCGAATGAATCATATTTCTTTACAACAATCAGGTGATGGAATTGTTTATGAAAAAAAAAAATTCTGAAATAACTTCTGTTCAAATGAAAATCAAATTCTTTTAGCAAATGGTAAACAGCGATTACATCACATTTGTAATGTGGTATAGCATTTTTGTTTAATTAGAATTTAAAAAATATATAAATTCAGAAAACGATTACTTTCCTAAAATAAACTTTTATATCAAAAGATACGAATTAATATTTTTAAGAGTAGGTAATAAATAATCGTAAATGTCATAGAATTAAATTTGTATGTGGATTTAATAGAAAGTAATGCGTTTAAGATAAAATGAATTATTAAAAATGTGAAAAAAAATACACTTAAATAGTATGCCTGTTTAAATATAACCAAAACATAACAAATCAGAAAATAATATTTTAAAAGGATATAATATTTAGAAGTGTAGTTTCACCGAGTTTTAATGAAAAATTAACAAGTAAGTGATGTTATTAATAAAACATGCATTCCTATTTTCAACCAAAATATTTCATCGAATGCAAAAAGTAAAATTACAATTATTTTCTACAACAATAAGATAAAAAGAAAAAAAATGTATGCTTTAAGTTTTATATATATACGAGGTGTGGCTAGAAAAAAAACGAACTGATGCTATAAAAAAATTTTATTTTCCATTATTTACAATTTGATGTTATCTCCTTCAATGTACTCTCCTCCTCGGTCTACACACCGCTCCATACGAATTTTCCACTGTTCATAGCAATGCTGCAGATCATTTTACAGGCAAGTCCATACATTACTTCCGTCGCTTTTTCTTTTACTGCTTCAACACTCTCAAATCTAGTTCCTTTCAAAGCTGACTTGACTTTAGGGAAAAGAAAAAAATCACAGGGGGCCAAATCAGGTGAGTAGGGTGGATGGTCTAAGATGGGAATGTTGTGATTGGCTAAAAACGTCTTCACTAACAACGCAACGCTTTGTGCATGTTGAAACTTTCATGAAGAATCTGCCTAACACTTTCCTTGTCAATTCCTGTCAACTCAGACATTGCTCTGATTGTTAAACGGCGATCTTCTCGAACAAGTTTACCGATTTTTTCAATGTTTGCATCAGTTTTTGCTGACAATGGTCTGCCAGTGCGAGCGTCATCACTTGTGTCTTCGCGGCCATCTTTAAATCGTTTAAACCACTCAAACACTTGTGTTCGCGATAAACAATCATCGCCGTACACTTGTTGCAACATTACAAACGTTTCACTTGCAGATTTTCCAAGTTTGAAAAGAAATTTGATGTTAACACGCTGCTCTTTCTGTACACTCAACATTTTTCCGACGCACAGACAAAACGTCAACTACTTAGAACAGACGCCACGGGCAGACTGAGTGCAGGACTAGCATCTCCATGTGACTAGCGCTTCGAAGTTGCGATGGATTCCTATGAGGCCGGCGAATCCATTTAAATCATGGGTGATTGCGCAGTTGAGGCTCAACCACGGAGTCCGCGATGTTTGAAAGACAAAATGTAAACAAACAAATGTGCACTCGTTTTAGATGTATCAGAAGGTGGTCTTGGAAGTTAATATTCATATATGTAATATTTGTATATATTATCGATTTATGTTACAATGTTATTTTGATTTAATGCCGAATGCAAGAATTTTGAAACTTTTACTTATATATGCCCATTAAAAGGTAATCAGGGTAATTTTGTCCAAATTAACAAAGGAAATGACAAATATTTTAAATGCGTTGTTAATGGATGTTTTTAATAAAGATTTAACAAAGGGAAATTAAACTTGTATTTTTTTTTCATGTTTCACTGATAAAATAAATTTATATTTATAAATAAAATTTCATATTTTGTGTTTTTAACACTTTGCATAAACACTTTTACACAAGCAATCAATTTATCTCACAATATTAAGAGATCTTTTCTAATAGATTAATTCAACCTTATAATATTATTTCAGTAATTTACCAATTTGGCCTTGACATAAAACTTAAAATACATGTATTTCTTTAAAAAAAATTTCAATGCTAAAAATTGTTTTTGAATAAATATAATTTGCATAATGTTAAAGACAAACTTTACATTAGTATAATTTCTAGAACAAGTCTTAAGTTAGAAGGAGTATAATTTTCCGACATTAAAAAAAGCCTGAGAAATAACAAAATATGGCGTAGAAATCTAATTTACATTTAATTTGAAAGCCCATAAGTCTAAACGCGTGTGAATTAGGCGAAACAGAATAAAACAGGAAATGCCATCAATAAAATATCGCTGAAATCAATTGAAAACCGATACATCTAAAACGAGTGTACATTTGTTTGTTTACATTTTATCTTTCAAGCATCGCGGCTACTCTACCAGTTGAGCTCAACTGCGCAAACACCCATGGTTTAAATGGATTCGCCCGCCTCATAGGAAGCCATCGCAACTTCGAAGCGCTAGTCTCCATGTGCGCTCTCCTGTGTGAGGAAAAGCATCTTGGCGCGATAATTGTTTGGCGGTGAGGGGATAAATTGCCAAATGTTGCAACCTTGTATGACATTTATTCCCTTCCCCGGGAGATTCAAGCTTACAGCATATGGTTGTTTAAATTGATGTTTTTTTTGTTTATTGATATTCAACTGTTTGGCGTAGATGTGTGGAGGGGGAAATTTTCTGCTTATTAATGAGGAAACAGTGGGCGCTCGAAATAAAGTGTAGTATTTATTTCAAAAATAGTCTTATAAAACATTAAAAATTTGAACTAATAAACAAAGTATAATATCTTTAATATTTTGTAATTAAGTATTCTGTAGAAAAAAAATTAAGAATAAGAAACAGAAAAAAGCAAGTAATTTATGAAAGTTAAATAAATGCAGCAAAGTAAATTTACTTTTATATTAATTATAGTTCTAACAAAGTGAAACTTGTAAGTTTTTTTATAATAATAATATAAAGTTAATTTGAAATACATAACGAATGTTTATAAAGAAATTAAGAATTTGTATTTTTTTATTCATAAGCATTCATTTTCATAATTAATAACTCTCATTTTCTGTAATTATAAGCAAACTAAATTTATATTCTTTTAAAATAATATGTAGAAAAAATAATTTCATTTTAAATTTCGGTGTACGCAATGATAATGGTATAACAATATATTGCAACCTGCAGTTTTAAATACTTAATTTTGAGAATATTTACATTTATTTCTTTTTGCAATGCTTAGCATTTTTATAATACAGATAAAAGTGTGCACTTGTATGATATTGTATATTAACTGTACAATTTTTTTCTGCTTAATTAAGTGAAAATCATACAAGTTTATATTGTAAGAAGTTACTGTTATATGAAGTATATATAAAGATAATATTACGCAATGTGTGAATATACTATAGGGCCCCACGCGTTACAAAGATCACGGAGTGGATAAATGGCTAACCTGGTTGACGCGGCTCACCTATGGTATGTCCCACGATGGTATAATATAATTTCTTAGATATTCGTAAAATCCTTTTTATAATTACAATAATATTAAAATTGCGAATTACAATCAAATAAATAAATTAAAAAATATATATATCAATAAATCGAATGCATGTTCTTAAATCGTGAAATTACCATGGTCGCAATTTATTGCGAAAAAACTAGCTCTTCTCCATGCTACAATTACAATGCCATTTAAAAAACAAAACAAAAAAGGTCAGTCAAAATGTCGAACAGCAATTCCTTCCACAGGGTTGCGAAATACTAAACTTATCAATATCGCCAAAGCTGGAACAATTATCGCGCCAAGATGCTTTTCCTCACACAGGAGAGCGCACATGGAGATGCTAGTGAGTGCAGGAGGCAGATAAAACTCGAGCAGTAGGCGGAGCAAGAGTCACGTGACAGGCCAGGCGACTTTCAGCCTTATTGCATTCGTTTTATTGTTTCACCTGTGCTAGTTCGGTTTTTTTCTCGCCACACCTCGTATATTGCTTTAACTCCAATATTCAATTAAAAAAAAAAAAAACTTCATTTTTGTTATTAATGTTAATTAATAAATTTTCGCTGTAAAATAAATATAACATGGAAATTCTCCAATTGATTTTAACTCAATTCGAACGACTTAAAATTTATTTAAAATTAGTCCATTAAATTCAAGTTAAAAATCCTCAACAGATGGCGCAACGAGTTCTTTGACGGTTCTGGATTTATCCCTTTCACCGCGAACTAATTTTATCACATTGTTTCCCAACGGAGAGGCAACTTGACAGAAGCGTGCTTTTATGTTCAAAGTTTTTATGTGTTATGAGCACTGTCAGTAAGAGGCAAAAATCGCGTCGCCGGCTCGCCGCATACAGTTTTTTATCCAACATTTCGTTGGATGGCACGCACCGAGACACCAAAATAGGAATTTACAACTTAAGTTTGCAAACCGACTTCTTAAAGTGTCCGGAACCGCCGGCAAAACCTGTCAATTCGACCGCACAAAATACAAACGCAAAGAAAAACGTTTCTTTGCAACCTACTCTGCACAATGATCGTCTCAATAGAGTCGCGCACAGCGAAGAAAGAATCCAATTTATCGGATGTCCACATGCTGCTAGCTCAAGAGAAAGGCAAGTTTTCGTTTCATTGTTTATTTACATCTGCTTTAATGCAGTAGGAATTTTATTGCCCGCGTATTTATTGCAAAAGTTTGGCTGTGCATAGTATTACAAGTTATTGCGACATCGAAATGGGCGCAATAAAAGTTTGTTAAAGTTGCGATACTTTTCACCCCGAAAATGCACTGTCCCAGACCGCCACTGGCGAAAAATGCATTACCTGTACCTAATCAATAAAGTTTAGTGTCAGGTTCACAGACACAGCGTTCTTTTGAAGAGTTGCAACTGTATTTTTATTGCAAAACACAAAATATTTGTATCGCATTCTCCATTTATATTTGTACATAATTACCTTGTAAACGTACTTGTAATCTCTTTGGATAAATATTAGAGACGAAAGACAAACAATTCATTGGGGAAGAATATTTTTTATTGTATTATTATTATTATTTTTTAATTTGCCTAACTTTAGAAAAATGTTTGTATGTTATTAAATTATATCCTTCACGAAGTTATTATTTAAAATGTTTTTGGAAAAAGTTTATTTAATTTCATATATACTTATTTTTCGTGCAAATTTTAGTCTTAATGATTTTTTAATCTTATCTTTGAAACAAAACAAGAGTTTTATTTTCATGTTAGTTTGAAATTATATATTCTGAAATTATCTGCAGTTTATAACTACTAAATTAAGATTTTCATATTAGATATTTAAACATGTTTGGTAATGTTTTGCATGCAATCAATGATTAATAAGTAAAAAATATTTTCCTTGATATACAAGTTTTATTTTTTAAGTTATTTAGTATTTTTGAAAGAGACATTCCAATTCGCCAAATCTGATGTTTTGAAATTCAAACACTTCCATTCGTAAAATTTTCTAATCGTATTTTACAATGCTCAAATGGATAAAGTATAATATCCATTTGTATATTCAGTCTAAGAATATTAATTGCCAAATCAAAAGTTTTTTTGCTGATTATTAGTATTGTATTTTTTAGGATAATAAAAACCTTTGCTTTAGTTAACTCAAATTTATCATTTCAGACTAACTTTTACTTAATGAACACTATGCACCTAGTGTTGAAATTAAGATGCTTGTGGATAAACAAAAGCATGTGTCTCAAAGATGCCTTTGTAAATGGTGAATAAATATCGTATTGCTTTTATTCACCAATGATTAAGGATTTTTTATATCGAGCATTTTAAAGGTATTTAAGTTTGGAGAGTTAAGTGCCAGCTCAAGCAACATCTGACCATGGTTTAAAATTGTAAGGCAACATTTTTGGGATTTTCTGCCTGTTGTGAAGCTTTAGTGCAATGTTAGTTCAAACCATTTATTGACAAATGTTTAAAACCTCTATTCCATAAAGATCTTTCCAAAAGAGATAGCATAAAATTGAGGATATAATAACGTATCTATGTGCATCAGTAAGCAACAGCATCCTTGATTATTAAACTAATTAAAAAATTTGCAATTAATTTTTTTTGTGTGTGTTTTATTATTTAATTTTTTTTTTTTTTCTAAAATACACTTTGAGTTCTACGAGTACGAAAAGAACTACAAGATAAGTTACTGTATAATTCAATAGTTAATGAAAATACTATGGTAAAAGCCATAAATCTTCCTTCTAAATATACAAACATATAGTAGGAAAAACTTAAAATTAAACTGGAATGTCAGACGAATATCTGCTGGCAGTATGTTCCCTCTTTTTTTAGATTAATCAGCTTTTTTATTTTTTAAATGTACCCAATAATATTAATCTTTTATTATAATTTTCAATTTTAATTTGATAATTACATATTTTTTAAATCATCAGTTATGTTTATTTGATAAATATATCATTAGTTATTCACTGGTTCTTTATACTAATGATAAATATATCATTAGTTATTCACTGGTTCAAAATACTTTTTTGACAATTGACTAAGAACGTACCGCAGTTGTTAAAACTTCCATATTACGGTTGACAAGAGAAGAAAGCGAAATTCTTCTGAATTCCCCAACAAGAATCGCATACAATAAAATCAAAGGTTTCACCCTATAGTGATAGCAAAAAAAAAATCTTAAATCTTTTTGGATTGTTTCCAAGAAGTTAGTGCCTACTCCACTGGAATTAAACCCTTGGATGGTGTTGATTAATCGATTCTCCTTCAAATTTTAAATAATTATCTTTTGTTTGTACAATTAATTAATGGAAAATCATACACTGAAACGCATATTTCCGATAGGTAACTTGAAGACCTTTCGAAGAATTGTTAGTTATTAAAAGAAAACATCCATTCAACTGGTGAATAATTAATGCAACTAATTTGCTACTATATCAAAATTAATGAACAAATACCTTTCTTTACTGGTTAGCAATATATAAAGTGGTAGACTATTCTTAGAGGCAGGGTTAGCATATGAAAAGAAACACAACCAAATTCTACAATAAAAAAATACTGTTCTTGCACCGTAATTAATCATTATTAAAAAAAAAGATGACAAATTTATTGCTTAAATTGTTTTTTAATTTTCTTTACATATTAATAATCTGAAATAATTTTTTGATGATCTGAAAAATATTAAAAATAAACCAAATCTTTTGATTAAACTAGTTTTTTTTTTAATATTGTAATTTTATTTATATATATAAACAAAAATATACCAAAAAATAAAATAAATGTATATGTATCTTATTTCTTGGTATATAATTTCATGTTGGATATACTGCCGGATAACTGTAATATCCGGCTACTGCCAATTATCCGGCACAATGTCCGGATACAGTATGTTGGCCAGTTATTCTGTTGCATCCTTAATATGTATAATGGTAAATAAAAATGGGTATTTACTCATTCATCCCAATTTACATGTTTAATGCATTCGTTACATCTCGTGTATAATTTTTATGCTACTTTCATACCTAACAAAGTGTAAAAAAAAATCATAATTTTTATTTAAAAAAATCGCAATGGTGTATTTATGTAATGTTTATTCAATTTGTAGCATATTACATTTTACCAACCATTCTGAAGCCATATTTTATAAATACTCAGTTTTTTACACATTTTGGACATTTATGAAAGAAAAAACAATATTTTTTTACTAATAGCTCTACTTCCTTTTTTTACCTACTTAAAATATATCATTAAAATTAAATCAAATTAGATTTTTTTTTTCTTTCAAAAGACATATTTTATTAATTTAGACTAACGACTTTCTTGGGAAAATAAAATAATTCGCTAACAAAAGTCTTAACACTCATTCTCAACAGATTATAACATAGGGTAGGAAGGAATTGTAACCGAAAATCTCCATTCTAGCTACAGGTAGAAAACTGGAAAACTGAGGTTTTTAGACAAATAATGGAAAATTGCCATTATCTCGGAGGCAGTAGGGTAAGGAAAAAAGGACTGGTTAGGACTTTTAATAGGTAAGAATTGGCAAATTAAGAATAAACCATAGAGAAAATATAAGAATGTTGAAGAAAAGTTAAAGTGACCATGAAAAGGCTCTACCAGTGAGATTTTTATTAACAGAGATTCTTAAACAATAAAAAAAAAAAATATTTATATAATTGAGACCCTGGTTGAACGCATTCTGACCACCCCCAATGTAGATCTATTTTTAAAACTAACTACTTTTGAGCAATTAACTAACTACCTCTTCAAAGACAAACTATTCCACGTATCTTAACTGTAATAGTTTTTACTCTATTATAAAAAATAATGTATTCACATTGTTAATGGCACCTACTTAGTTTGCTTTATTAGTGTTTTCTCCCTTCCCGATTAAAATGGGATTTGTTTAACTTAAACCCATGACCTCTCGTTCTATCACTCATATTCAAATCTAAACCCTCCACATCCATTGTTTGATAAATTTGAACAATTGAATCAAATCTCCCCTAACCCTAAAAGAATTACAGAAACAAGAGATTTGCAACAAGCGTACTTTTGTTATCAAAGTAGTAGGACTTTACAAAAGTTTTGGGTTTATGATAAACATTTATCGTCATTCGGCAAAAAATATTAATAATTTTCTATAAGAATTTACTTAACAGCTCTTGGTTAAAAGCCAAAATAAAACTTTTTTTTCTGGGAACTCTTCCACTTGTGGGTTGGGAAATCCAAGTAGTTTATACACTGGAATTTCATGTATTTTAATCTGAAATTGACATTAAATTAAGACTTACACAATACAAAATATTTTGTGTTTTGTATTGTGTAAGTCTAAACTTAATGTCAATTTCGGATTAAAATACATGAAATTCCAGTGTATAAACTACTTGGATACAAAATATTATGTTTTTTGTGATGTGGTAAAAAAAAACATTCCTAATCACATATAATAATTGATGTAACCCAAAAATGACAAGTGCAAAAATGCCATTTCAAATTTTAATTGGCCAATGCGCAGCATTTATGGATTGATGTCAAGTTTCCCTTATTATTAATATGCGCCATAAATAAAATAATAACGTATTTAATTTATTTCTATTAAATAATTCTAAGCTAAAATTAGATTTAATGAATGTTGATTTATAAAAAAAAAGACAAGAAAGGAAAACTATTTCGATTTTCCTGTATCCGTTTTTAATGGTTCCCCTCATTTTTAAGTTAATTGTAACTGGCTTTTCATTGTATAAACATACAACTAAAAGATACTTATAAAAAGAGTGAGAAATATATTTCTTATATGATTAAACCTTAATCAAAACTAACTCGATCAGTTGACTAAAACTAACTTGATAATCAAATGATTCTAAATTTATATTCTTAGTTTATTTGTTCCTTTTATTCTTAATATCCTAAACCTACCAACTCTCTCGTATTGCGAAGTAGGATCAAAAGTTAGGAATTTTAGGGAATTGCGGCGCTTTGATGTGCTGGCACCCTATTGATCTGACTAAAATGCATTGTTATAAATTCATTTTCATTCGATAAAATTCCTTACGCCCTCTATCACTGATTTATTTCACTATAAAATATCTTCCTGGAAACTTAGAGCCAGACTGCATTCCAGACATTAATATCTTGGCTTTCCATGCATCGTTTCCATAGCAACGTACGTGGGATTCTCCTTTGATATTTGCAGGGTAAGAGAATGGAGCAAGTTTTCCTGTACGAAAGAGCAAAATAGTTTTACCGTTTCTCATCCCCCAGCCAAAACAAACCGAAAGTTTTTGTGATGCCTCACCACTAAAGGCAGAGAAATATTTTAGTTCCCCAGTTGCTTTTCCGATGGAATATTTCTTTTCTTAACTTTTAGAGTGTTTTTTGAATTTTGATTACGATCTTTGGCGAAAACAAACACGGCACGTGAAAACCAACATATCACATTCACATTGAAGATTTTTTTTTTTTTAAATATTGATTTTTTGTTGTTTTAATGGAAATCGATATATCTAAGGCTGTCACAAATGTAGGCTGATCGATTCTAGAGACGTTCGGAGAATTATAAAATACACAAAAATAAAGAATTTGCAAGTATTTAAGAAAAAGAAAATGGATTAGATTTGAACCGAATTATAATATAATAACCAAGAATTACTTTGAAAATTTTAGTTTAATTTAGTTATTTCTCCAATATCATAAAAATTCGAAATCGCCAAAGTAAAGAAAAAAATCGCCAAACACGATTGTTTTCTAAAGTTGATAGCGCGGTATCGAGCGAAAGGATATTTTGTTCGATAGTTGTATGTCCGAAAATTGCTGAATGAGCGCATACAATTTCAATTTTTCGATTGCATTCAACTATAATGCAACTAAAAAATTCAGTTGTCCAATAGTCGCCAATGCGCGTCTAGCCTAAAATTGTTAATAGTGGCTCAATTCGTCGAACTTTACATTTTACTCAGCTGTTTTCTACGTGTTCTGTGCAGGACCTATTCTAATTAGCAGCCGTAAATGAAAAATGGGTTGTCGTGATATTAATTTTCGTTGAACGCTTTGCTTTTCGATATGTTTTTTTATTAATATTTGTGTCTACAGTTGGGCAGTAATCAATTTTCTGAGCAATCGCAAATTTTACTTAGAATAGGTCCTAGGTTTGAATTTTTTAGCTTAGGCCGTACTGTGAGAATCTTCCCTCGAACCAAAACTAGTTCAACTTCGCCATTTTATCCATTCACTATAAATCTCTGCAATTATGTTTACTGAAATAAAAAAAAAATTCAAATGTTTTATTATGTAATATTACTTTTCGTCGATTTTTTTTATGTTCCATTTACATAAGTTTATAATTATTTCGTTAACGTTTTAGTTTGTTTTGTGCCAACTGAAACACAAAAGAAAAGAAGAAAAAAACTGAACTAAAATCCATTAACGTCGAAACAATAGACAAACTTCGATTCTTATCTTTCCCGTTAGGAAAACACAGTTTGTTTGAGTACGTGATTTGAATTAAAACGCGGTGACTGCTTACTCTATGGTTCTTATGCCTAGTCACGATTGAGAGCTCTGTTTTCTGTCGGATGGAAAACTGACTTTTCATTAAAGTCGATGACATTTGCATATTTACTTTATTTTTTCAAACTCATGGTCACCCATTAACACTGCGAGGCCTCCGTGGCCGAGCGATTAAAGGCGTCAGCTGGGAATCCAAAGATTCTTGGTTCGATCCTAAGCGATGAACTTGACAAAAAAAAGCAGTGATCTTGTGATCGGAGGGTTGCCAGCTTCGCTACAAAATACTAGAAAAGTCGTCCAGAACATCTGCAAAAATTAACGGCGTGTGTACGGGACTGGTGCACGATAAATCTGATCGGGGTCCGAAGTCTATAAGGCGTTGGGTGCCAGGTCAGGTGTTTCCTTGTCATCTGACTATGGTTATAAAATAACGAGGTGCATGTATGAATGTGTATGTGTTCCCGGGTCTTTAATTCGAGATAGACCCAGAACCCCCAATAGCCCACTGTTCAGCTCTAATGCACGTTAATTAACAAAACAAAACCCATAACACTGCTGTGTCCGAGAGACACAATCCAAGACCTTCCAAACTCGAGTCTGGTACTGTGAACATTATTCTATCAGTGCATTCCAGTGATTCTAAAGTTTTAATTGGTACGAACCACCTAGTGGAAATTTAAGACAAATTAAGGACCACCTTAATTGACGTTTTGATCTAAAGTATCTCGGATGTTAAATAACGAATTTATTCTGTGAGTTAATAAATTATTAATAACTTCAAAACAAACATATGAAAGTGTAAAAAAAAGAGTGAAAGTGTAAAGTTTCGACGCATATAATTTTGTTTTATTTACATGTAATTTTTTTTAAAATATATTTTGTTATATATTATAAAAGATATAAATATAAGGAATTCCCTGTGTTTTTTCCTTGAAAAACGGGAATACCATTGTCTATTGGACAATAGCACCACAAACCACTTTGGGCTATCTCGCGGACCACTGGTTTTGAGAACCACTGTTCTAAACCAATTCTCGTGAAACCATTGTTCTAAACCAATTCTCGTGAAACCACTGTTCTAAACCAATTCTCGTGAAACCACTGTTCTAAATCAATTCTCGTGAAACCACTTGTTCTAAACCAATTCTCGTGAAACCACTGTTATAAACCAATTCTAGTGAAACCACTGTTCTAAACCAATTCTCGTGAAACCACTTGTTCAAAACCAATTCTCGTGAAACCACTGTTCTAAATCAATTCTCGTTAAACCCCTTGTTCTAAACCAATTCTCGTGAAACCACTGTTGTAAACTAATTCTCGTTAAACCACTGTTCAAACCAATTCTCGTGAAACCACTGTTCTAAACCTATTCCCGTGAATTAATGTCCTTGATTGCAATAGACATTTTAATGTATGCAAAAATTATATACAATTGCCTTGAAACTAAAGTTCACTATACCTCAATTCTAAATTTTAACCTTCTGTCACGCGCATGGTCATATGGTAATCTTAAAATCCGGTTAGAAAAAAAGAAGAAAACTTTCACGAGACACTTTCAGCTCGCGACATTGAACTGAATCCGCATTTGGCATCGATCTAGATGACCGCTCTTTAATCTGGCGGAATCCCAAGCCGTCTTGCCTTTTAACCTAGATAAAATATTATGGCCTCCAATTTTATCCAGCGAATTTTCTTTTTTGTATTTGAGTCCTCCCCCACACCTAAATTTGAATATTTTTAAGCTACTGAATTAATACCTTTTCTTCAAACCCTAGTAATGGCATCTTGTTACACAAATACAATTTTACACAACATTTTTCTCTCCATTGTGGTTTATGGAATATTTCAATGCGGTTAAATAGCTTATCTCTCTATATCAGTGGTTCCCAACTCACGATCCGCAGACCACTGGTGGTCCGCGTGAGGGTTCTAAGTGGTCCGTGAAGAGCCATTGTTCTATTCCAAAATCAAAATTTATGTGCTTACTTTGATTATTATAGCTATTAACCAGAACTGGTGTTCGAAATTGTTATCTTAATAAGATATATATTACGTTAAAAGCCGTAGACTTTTTCATAAAATAAATTTATTTAGAAAATAAGTACGTTTTTAATAAACAACTTATATTGACCCTTTCCGGTCGAGATACGACTATCAGTCATAAAAATAGCAACCTGTTCTTTTGTTTAATGTTTTTTAAAATTGAACGAGAACTGCATGTTCTCGAAGGTTAGAAAAAGACGCTTAGTGTTACGTTAGCATGTTATTTAACTTTAACTCTCTTTTAAAAGTATAACATCACTTAAGGGTATTATCGGGGAATGTATTGATTATAAAATATATTCTCGAATACAATAGTTTGGGGAAAAGAACAGAAACGGGATGTACTGTTCCGTAAAAAGAACGTAAATAGTAAACAAGTTCTTCTACCGCAAAGAGTTGCACTCCAAGAACACTTTGCGTTTTGCTTTCTTTTTACGGAACAGTTATTCCTCTTTATGTTCTTTTCCCCATAATTTTTTAAGCATAATCTATTTTGGATCTGCAAGACAACAAGACAAAAAAAAAATGAAAAAAGTTTTTTTTTTTTTTTTAAGCAATATCATGTTTGCGTTTATTTTAAAGAACAGTGAACCAAAGAACTTGTCTTTCTGTTGGCACCTGAGAGGCGACATCGGAGTGCAAAGGGTTAAGATTATTACATTTTGCACCCAATTAGTTTTTTTAATGTTATTTGAAAGTGGGAGGGTCCACGACTTGCCGAATTCTATAAGTGGTCTGTGGTCATCTAGACGTTGGGGACCACCGCTGTATATTTAGTAGAAGTCAAAAGTATTCGTGCAGCTGAAATGCGTTAACTTATAAGCTGCTACTTGAAAACTATTAGATGTAGAAAGACAAAAAACCTTATAATGTTAATAAAATTATTTGTATTGCGTTCACACAAATAACTTTACAATGTATATATATGTTCACACAACAATTAACCCTATGCACTCCAAGAACTCTTATTGCTTTTTCCTTTCTTTCTACGGAACAGTTATTCATCCTTATGTTCTTTACCCTAGAATTTGTTATGCTTATAGAAAAAAGAAACCTAATCTGTTTTGGATCTGCAAAAGAACGAGTTGAAAAAAATATCGATGTTTTTTAAACACAAGATCATGCTGTTCTCGCTTATTTTAAAGAACAGGGAACCAAAAGAACGAATCGTCATGTTGTCGCTTGAGCGGCGCCAACGGAGTGCAAAGGGTTAATAACATTTAGATTTTAATCTTAATTACGCAATAAAGGGAAATACCTTATTTCAACATTATTCAAAAACATTTTTTTTTATGTACAATTAATAAACTAAATATTTTTATTACGGACTCGATTCTATAATTTTATTTGACAAAGTAATGTATGGTTTCAATAATTAACATTGCACTAAAGCTGCACTGTGGGCTATTGGCGACGGTTCGGGCCTATCTGTAAGGAAAGACCCGGGAACAATGCCTCGTATTTTTTAACCATGATCAGATGACGAGGACAACATCTGAGCTGGCACCCACGCCTTCAATAGGCGTCAAGACTTTCGATCCCGATCAAATTTATCGTACACCAGTCCGTATAAACACCGGTATAATTTATTGGATGTTCTGGACGACGTTTTAGTATTTTTGTAGCGAAGCTGGCAACCCTCCGATCACAAGAACACTGCTTTTTTACTTTTATTTGTCAAATCCATCGCACAGGCTCGAACTAGCAATCCTCTGATTACCAGCTAAACCCCTTTATATACTGGGCTACCGACAAAGTAAGGAAAGTGATGTAAGTACCATAACCTGTTCCAATTTGTTTTCATAAACAAAATGCTCTCTCTCTTTCTCCAGACATATGCTGGTATATGGAGGCTGAAAATCACACTAAAGTGGTTAAAAGTTTAGAGTTTGGTTTGGGTTAATTAACGTCGCAATAGAGCTGCACAGTGGGCTATTGGCAACGGTTCGGGGTCTATCTCGAAGGAAAGACCCGGGAACACATTCATACATGCACCTCGTTATTTTAGAACCATGGTCATATAACGAGGAAACACCTGAACTGGCACCCAACACCTTCAATAGACGTCGGGTCTTTGGGCCCCGATAAGATTTATCGTGCACCAGTCCCGTATACAGGCCGTTAATTTTTGCGGATGTTCTGGATGACTTTTCTAGTATTTTGTAGCTGGCGACCCTCCGACCAGAAGATCACCACTTTTTTTACTTTTCTGTGTCACGCTCATCCCTTAGGATCGAACCAAGAATCTTCGTATTCCCAACTGACGCCTTTAACCGCAATAGAAACCAGTAGAAATTGTTTAGTTATGAATGGGTTTGCTTTAGCCATTTTGACATTGTCCGGTTTGGATTTCTTGAGATCTGCTATCAGTGAAGGGTTAAATGTTTTGTCAATTACCAAACCAGTCATGTAATCCAGCACTGGAACAGCACCATGAACTTGGATCTTACTTTTATTTCGCAGGCAATTAGCTGTGCTCTTGGGGTGGATCCAACTACGGATCTGGATTAAATCGCTGTCAGAGTGAACTCTGAAAATTCTGGCAGCTAATCCAATTTCCACTACACCTAGTTTCTGTCTAGTGCCGATTTCCTGGCTGGCAAAAGCTGACACTTTACGTGTTAAATGATAAATTGTTTACGGTTGCTACTAATAGAAACCTTAATGAATTTCTTTCTAGACAATTCGTTCAGATATAGGTTTATATATTTGTCATAACCTTGATGGGTTTTAAATTGTGTGCATGGTAACAGCTGTGGCTTCTGAATCTGTATCTCTAGCGTAAAGAAAACCATGTTAAATATTTAACATGTAATAACACGTTCGTCATAGATCTATCGAGTCCGCACTAAACACGTTCAATGCGGACGGTCAAATTTTTATTTATCCACTAGTGCGACACGGGGTAAATTAACCCCGTGCAGTAACTGTCCGCAAGTACGACATGAAGTCAATTAATCCAAAGCAGTAACTATCTGCAAATTCGTCACGGGGTCAATCGACCTCGTACCGTACTGAACGTGTTAACCTAACTGAACTCTCCCGTTATATTAAATTGGCAACACATCTAAGTTTGTCAGCTGTGCCTGGTTTGGATTAACAAGGTTTAATCGTATTTCTCATCTTTCAATTACATGTTGCAATTTTTTTTAATTAGACATTTCTTTTTTCATAACTATTTTGAGATGATGAAATAAAGTATAACCACACTAATCTAAACTATTGTCAGCAACGTAAGAGGAGAAATAGTCCCCATCCATGGGAAAAAAGACTTTTATATGGACTAATTGTATGTATCATAAAACATATTTTCGTGCTGTCTTCTGTAAAGCTGCATGAAAACTGGCAAAAACACGCATATAATTTCAAAATCTCTATGAACCCTTTGCACTCCGATGTCGCCTCTCAGGCGCCAACATAACGACCAGTTCTTTTGTTTCCTTGTTCTTTAAAATAAACGAGAACAGCATGATCTTGTGTTTAGAACATCAATCTTTTTTCAACTTGTTCTCTTGCAAATGTGGAAAAGAACGTAAAGAGGAATAACTGTTCCATAAAAAAAATCGCCAAGTGTTCTTGGAGTGCAAAGGGTTAATATTTATTTAAACTACTTTAACCAAATAGTGTAGAAATATATCTCCAAAATTGTATTTAATCTTCTACTTATTTCCAGGGTCCATAGTTTTGTTGCCGAAACTAAATCCAAATTCTTGAGTTCTAAAAGAAAACCTATTCTAAACATTCACGAACGAAATCAAACTCAGTACAACAGTGTGGAAAGTTTAGGTTAGTATAATCTTTTATATCTTGTTTCACTCTTAAAATACTTAAGTTTTACTTTAACAATAAATAAATCGTCTTGTTTCAAAACCAGATAAATCCACATTTTTCGAAAAAATCGTTTTTTTTTTTAAATATATTTTTTACAAATTCTTAATTCACAGCATCTCACTGCAAGACATTAGTGACCAAAAGTGTCTGAATTAAGTATAAAAATGCATAAAGTCATGGACTTAGATTCAAAAGTATGTGGCTCTCATTCGTTTTTTGGCGTCTCCTGCAAAATTTATGAAAATGGTTTGTCTATCTGGTTTGAAACTGGATGGCTCAAGTGTTTCTTTTCTTGACCAGTTTTATGTTTTGTCATTTTTATTGACTATTATACAACGTTTTGTTTTAATTTCGTCTGCAAAATTAGTTTGAAATAAATTGAATAAATCTAAAAGTCTCTTTATCATTTAAAACGCACCAGATATTTTATTTGTAAAATGCTAGTTCATTTCATATATGCATTTGCTTGATAAAAAAAAGTACAAATAATTAATATTTGAAATTATTTATTCTTTAGGCTTATGTAGTAAGCATACATCTTCCACTTTGTCTGATGGTTCTTGCCCCGGAGGCTTAGAAGTGAGATTTTTTAAATCTCTTAAAGATGTACAAAATGAAAGGTATGTTAAGTACTTATATCAGTATAAACAAACTTCATAGTATTAACCCAGTGAAAGATCTCATTTCGCTGCTCCCATTACCACATTGTTTTTCTTAAAGCCCCATTATAAAATTTAGTGCCAGAAACAGCTTTCTCTGTTAGTTATGTCCCTTGATCAAGCGAAACTATTAATCATTTCACATTTAAAAAAAATTGCCCTATGTCATAAAATAAAACTTTACATTTTTTTTGGCTGGATATTAACGTCAAAGTGCTCTTCATATTAATCCTAATCACCTAGTTTATAATACAATTCACCATTTATCAAATAGCGAAATCTTTGCAGCTTATCTGATTCAGTTCTGAATAAAAGTTCTTAAAAATATCTAGGATAAATGCACCAGTTATGGACCATTTGGAAGTTCTTTTAATCAATGTTACTTGTAGACTTTTAAAATTTAAGTAAATTTCATTTTACAGTCTAACGTGACTTCCGTAGTCACATGTTTGGCACTGGTCGTCAATTGGTCTTAAATGGTCGGTAATTGGTACATTTACCCTATTAACATTCTATTCTAGTATGCATTATAATATAAAAGAAATCTGTGTGACACATTCCTGTGTCCTTGAAGTCTAAACTATTTTTAAAAATTTTACACAGCAAGCCTAAATATTGCGAATGTTTTTAGAAAGTCGACAAAATCTATATTTCTGAAACTTTCCTTAAAGAAAAGTGTGAAGTTTTTAATGATTGTTTCCAGCCACTTAATATTAATACTGCTCTTGATGGAAAATGTGCATGTTTTTTATTTTTTTTGACATTAAGTGTTGACTTGTATTAAAAATATGTATACACTATTTTAGAAATTTTTCATTCACATATGAACATCTTTTTAATTGAATTACTTGAATTTTTGAATCTTTTCAGGATTGTGCTATTGTCAACACATCGAATTCCTTATGTTATTTTTTCATGTGTGCCCTATTCTAAGCACAACAATTCTTCAAGGTAACTATTAAAATGTCGCATCACGCATTTCATATATATGTACATAGTTTACTTTACCATATTAATACAGTTGCCTATTCTTATAGTGTTTTATTGTTTATTCATTTTGTATTTTAAACCATTTAAAATATAATAATCTAGCTGTATGGTCCCTTTTTGCCTTGAACCTGTTAAGGTATATAGAGTTGCAAAAATAGAGGGGAATTATAATTGTTTCACCTTTGAATTCATAAAAAAATCAATAAAGAAAAATAAGATTAAAAAAATTAACATAAAATTATTTCTACTATTAATTTTAAGAAAAAGTTTTTCAAATAAAGTTATTGGAAAAAATAAGTACACATATAGTATAATCAGTGTTAATAGTTATAAAAAATTTAATTCATTTTAACGGAAATTAAATAAAAAGAAGAAAAAAATTGTAGCAAAAAAAACAAAATATATTAAAGAAAGGCAATGAAAGTAAAGGAAATTTATCTTAAATACATTTGAATGAACTACACAAAAAATATTAGCAAAACAAAAATAAACTATTAAAACCAAACATAAATGGTGTCATGTATACCCTCACTATGACGGTACGATTTCTTATGGATGGAAACTTTAAATATTTATTAAAAAATAACTAACTTATTTTTTTAAATTTGACTCAAGTGAACACAGTTAGAGGTAGAATAGTACTTATATTGAAAATTTCGGACATTTCCGTGCATGAGAAGTAGGAGTTTTACGTGCCACACACAGACTTTTATATTATTATAATTACAGTAGTATAATTTTTTTTTTTAACTTTACTTTTCTCAACTCAACTTAATTCTCTCGAAAGTAATCCATTATGGTTAATTTTTCATGTTCTTAAAAAGACTTACAAAATATCCCTTAACTTATATATATATAATTTTATTTCTTAAATATTTCCTTTAGATCTGATTCAAAGCAAGAGAATAGTCGAAGGCGCCAAGCTTCAGGTAATCGACCACTATCTGCGATAAATGATGAGTTGGATCCGCTGAATCTTTTGTTAGCCTTGGGATACCGGTCACATGATGGACAGGTATGTTTAAAATTAATGTATAAGTATTATACATTTATTAAATGAACATTTTAAACACAATTCTTTTACTGCATTCTTTTGAGATGTCATTTTGTTTGTGCATTTAAAGGTGCTTATACTTGACAATTATTTTATTAATTGTTGACATCTATTTACTGTTATTTGTTGCCTTTGCTCTCTTACCACTGAACAGTAATTATTATTTTAGATAACTACTATTGTAAAGTATCATTTTTAAAAAAAATATTTTAAGAAAAAAAATTATTTTTTATAAATCTTTTAATATCTAATTCCTTAGACGGAAAAAAACATTAAGTTCTTTGTAGATTTTTTTTCTTTCAAAGGACAGAGAATTTGTAACTTGGATTCTTAGTAGTAATACACTTCTATTGTTGAATGTTAAAGTTTTGTCTTATCTTAGTTAGATTTATTTGTAGTACAATAGAAACTTATTAAAATGTCTCAAAATTTCATATAATGAAGTCAAAACACTTTTCGATACACAATTATTTCCATTGTCTTAATTTAAGTTTGCTTTTTAAATTGTCTTAGAGCTCTAATATGCACAATATAATTGTTAATGCATAAGTTTTCTACAAAATGTACGTATACCTAAAGTGAAAAAATATTATATAAGCGTTTACTCATGCCTATTGTATAATGGTAAACAGTGTAGAGTTCCAAACAGGGTTTATACATCCATTCAAAAACCAATTGATTTTGATTATCCAATTTATACGGAAATTAGATTTTCATTTTCAGCAATTTTTTACATTTGATAAATTTTTCTTTTGATTATTTTTATATGAACCTTCTTTGTGAATATTATAAGGAGTTTGATTATATTTTGATTTCACATGCTTTGGCTTATTTGTTTAGGAGGTTTCCTACAGCGGCCTTCTCTCATCATTCCCACGCAACGCACAAATAAAATGCAGAATTCGTGATACAGATCATTTGTCGATTCCCTGTCCCCATATGAGTCGATGTCATTCCTTTGATCCAGCCATTTCGAATGTGCACTACATGAAACAACCCACAACTCCCCCACATTCGAATTACGAAAGAGGTAACATCACATTTATTCATTTATTCTCAAACATTTTATGCTTAAGGTAACTTATAACTATTAATACTGTATTGTTGGTTTCCTTTAAAGCATTTTGTTCTTGAAATATGTGCTTCAAGTTGCCTACTTTTGGCTTGTGTTTATTTCTGTTGAATGATAAATGAGTATCCCAATCCTTATTGTACCCATGGGCGCATTAAGACTTTCCGTCTAGATTTTCAGCGCCTCCTATCACCTGCAGCATTCCTCGCTTCTTGCCAGCTCACCCATCCAGCCTCGTTTCTCTCGCCTTCCATCTTTTTGTATTACGTAATCAGGGACACCCAACTGAGGGTGTCATTTTCTGATTTAGTTCCTTGTCAATTGATTTTAATTTTGCTTTTTGTAAAAGTATTCCATTCGTAATGGGGTTTGGTCAAAAAGTTTTCATAATTTTTAATCTTTTGTTTTGAAATATATTCAGTTTTTTGGTCTGTGCCA
>OZ010668.1:30449025-30556525 GCA_963932185.1 Troglohyphantes excavatus | reverse complement strand
ATCTATCTATCTATCTATCTATCTATCTATCTATCTATCTATCTATCTATCTATCTATCTATCTATCTATCTATCTATCTATCTATCTATCTATCTATCTATCTATCTATCTATCTATCTATCTATCTATCTATCTATCTATCTATCTATCTATCTATCTATCTATCTATCTATCTATCTATCTATCTATCTATCTATATATATATATATATATATATATATATATATATATATATATAGCATCCACTTTAATATTTCCAAATTCCATAAACTTTCTTATCATAAATCGTAATATTTGTTAATCTTGCTTTTAAATTCTTTTCTTTGATGCATCAAATCCGATTATTAATTAAACCGTCCAATAATTTTAAGTGCTGAACTGACAAAATGCTGATACAGTTTCCGAACTGATTACAGTTGCAGGGACTCAAGTAACATATCATTCTTGTGATTAATCTTCTCTGTGTGATTAATCTCGAACGAAGAGTTCCGTCGGGATTATTAACTAATTTCTGTTCGGTTATTCTCTTATCTGGACTCGCAGGCAGCTCTCAATAACCGCTGCTGTTTCGAAGTATAATAGGACTTTTATAATTTCGTAAAACCAGTTGTCTAGCAAAATAACAAAATAACTCCTTGGAAAAACTTTCAATGATCATTTTATAAACATATAAATTGAAAATAACAATATATAACTTTCTAAGTTGCAAGGAAAATATCGAAATCGTAAAGTTGTTGTTTTAAAAGAATAGCAAAACGAATAGTTAATTTCTCTTAACACATATTTTTATAGTGTTTATTCTCCTGTGTTCTAAACAGCTAAAAAAAGGTACTTAAAAATGAGTAAAATGCACACATTTTTGAGTATTTTCGATGCTTATCATAGCTCCGTATACATAAGTTTCAATTTTGAAAAAGACATGCACTCAAAATAAGTAAAATAGGATTAAATGAATGAAAAGAGCAGATGCAAGCCTGCATAGGCTGCCTTTCAATAAATATCGAAAATTACAACTAAGCTCTTATCGGGAATCGAACTCAGATCCTCAAGGACAGCAGCCCAATGCCTTATCCATTGTACTACTGGAGCGACGTGAAGAAGTTATAAACATAATAATTGATAGAAAGGTGTGCCAAAAAAATGGGAAGTAAAATTATTGAGTTGTAATAACTCAGTTTCCATTTAAGTAATCGGTATCTTAAAATGTAGAAAACCGTCTTCTGAACACCTATTTTAATTTTGTCATGTCTCTTTGTTAAGATGGCTTGAACAGAAGCTGATATTAGCAATATTAAATGACACTGCTTATTTCTGAAAAACTACATTTACTTACATTTAAGCACGTGATCGCTCATTTATGATGAAATTGAACTCAAATAAAAAAAAAGTAAGTTCAGGAACTCATTTTTAAGTACAATTCTTTTTACAGTGTACAGATAATCCTGTATAACCAACTTTTGACCCGAATGCAATTATTCATAATTCTAAATTTTTGCATATAGTAGGGTAGACACTATCAGGTTGAGTACAGGGAGAAGCTTAAACAATGTTCTTAGTTCACATACTGTTGGTCAGATCGCTGCACCTGTCAGGTCAAGAAAAGCATCACACCAGTCTGGAATCAGTTGTGTAAAGGGCAAGTGACCTGAACATCTTTTATAGTTTTTTTATTTGATAGATAAAATTTTACACTAACATATTAGCCATTTGTGAACATAGTCTGTAATTTTATTCTTCATAAGCCATTATTGTTTAACCATAGTGGTTATTTTGTGGTTATCTTTTGTGGCTATTTTAAGCTATTTTACTAAATTGTTAAAAATATTACGACCTTGAACCAAACTAACTATGGTACCCATTTAGCTGCAACCAACATTTGGTGCTTAGTTTCATCATTTTACGGTGCTACCACAAATGGTTTAGTGGTGAAACGTTGCACCTCATAACGTTGCATAAAACTAAAATTTCGAAAATTCTTAGTGTTGTAGTAGTGGTATTTTTGTACCGAAGCGGGCAACCCTCCGATCGCAAGATGACAACTTGTCACTGATCGGGCTCGAACTAGGAATCCTCCGATTCATGCTGAACGCCTTTATCCACTGGGCCACGGAGGACCATGATTGTCGTTGTCTTTCTTGGAGGTGCTTGTTGATGTAGCGACAGCGAAAATTTTAGTTGCAGTTAAAGAGGTTGAACCAATTATTGGTGAAACCTCAGCTATTTTTTCGATTAAAGATTTTTGGTTCAATCTAGATTCTACCATAATATGGCGTATACCTCTGTTTTGCACCAAGATATGGTACATCTTTGAACTGAAATTTTTAACAGTGTAGGTCAATTTTTACAGTAACGTATTAGTCTGAACATAGTCTGTAATTTGTCGTAACGCTGTACGACGTTTATATAGTGCTTTGTTATATATAATTTACCTTGTACATCATTTCTCATTTTACATTAATTTAAATTCATCATGTATGTTAACGATTTAATATTTTAAAAAAACTGTGAACATTATTCTAAACTTTAATTATTAAATTTGTCTAAATTGATTGTTTTTTTGTCTGTGCACCCCTGTTTTAACGTGTAAGATTTACACCAGTTGTAGCAATACAACACATTTTAGTTTTCAGAAGCCATTATAGTCTTCACTTTGTGGGTATTTTGTGGTTATCTTTTGCGGCTATTTTAAGGTATTTTACTAATGGTTTACCTTAAGAATGAAACTTGGAAGTTCCGTTATAACGAAACACCTGACGAAGGAGCACTAGGGGTAGACTTACACAGCGTGTTAATGCCCATTTGAAAAAGCAGGACCTGAAGAAAGGAAATAATAAAGGTAAAAAAAAGGTAAAAAAAACCCTACTATTTTTAAAGATACATTTATAAGAAATACTTTGAGAGAAGAACAGTATAAGTCAAAAAAGAGAAAATTTAATCCAACCATTCCTACAAAATAAAAGCAGCAAATTCATCATTTTTTTTATCACGAAAAATCTGAAGCAGTAAAAGCTGACAATACCGTGGCCTTAAATCAAAAGTAAGAACATAGTTATAAGAAAATAAAAAAAATTATGAGTGTGACGATGAAAACGACGATTTACTATTTGAGACCATACAAAAAATTAAAACCAGGAGAACAGTGGGTAGAATGCGTCAAGTGTTAGAGGTGGTTGTGTGATGGTTGTATTACCGGGTGATTCAACATTCTTTGTTTACAAAAATTGTGATAGAGAATTTGAAGGCCAATCATAACTCATCCTAACTGATTTGTATAGTTTCTTATGTACTTTTTGAAATAAATAAAAGTAATTTTGGAAAATAATTTGTATTTTATTTAAAATAAGTCTTTTATTTCACAGTTTTCGGTGGTGTGTAAACGTGCCCCACGCATTGTATAATCCGATTCCTGTCACGGTGCAAGTTTACATAACAATTTACACAGGTGACATCAACATAATTAAATTTAATAAATATAATAATTTAAGGTACATTAAAAACACTCCACTGCAGCTTAAAGTTCAAGTAATGAATTATAATTAAAAACAAGAGAAATAGTATCTAAAAATAGAATAAAAAATTAAGAATAGTGTAAAAATGCTATGGCCTACCCTTATAAGAAATTGTTCTAATACCTGCTGATAGAAAGATAAAGTTCAAATTGAGATTCATTGCTTTTACCCTTTACACACCAGTGTCACTACATAATAAACGACCTATTATTTCCTTCTTTATTAAAAAGGGACTATTTTGGCCGTTAAAAAGCACCAACGATGTGGGAAAGAGCAGAAATGGGAATAACTGTTCCGCAAAAAGAACTTAAATATATAAACAAAATTGGGATATAATATTAAAGAAAACTTGAACCTTATTAAACTGTTAAACAATTATATGTAAATGGCAAAATATTTTACTTATTTAAAAAAAATGTTTAATTAATTGTAACGAATTTGTTTCATATGAAATTACTTGCCGTATTTAATTATTTAATGGATTTCTGGATGAAAAAAAAATTAAGGAAAGATCAATTGTTAAGTAATCCTTTGAAGGATGAACATTTAAATATGAATTTCATGATACTCAAAGCGGATTAAAATATTTTGGGAAATTAAAATAAAGTAGAGTTTTCTTGTAGTTTAAAGTTAGTGGATCCCTTTTAAGGCTGATAATGGGAAAAAATTCTCTCTAAAATTACAAAACATTTGAATTAAAAGGTGTCATTTAAAGTTGGATTACTAACGTTATGTACGTAGTGAAATTCGGAAAGAAATGGGAACTTTCTAATTTATCTTGCAAGTGTTCATATCGCATTGATAATTTAGTTAAGTTACAATAAATTGTATTTAAAACTTTTAATTTAGTTGTTCGTTATTAAATCATCCAACATTCTTTACTAAATTAGACATATCAATTTAAACAATATTTTTATTTACTTTAATTTTAACATAGTTTTCTTTGAAAAACAAGTTTAAAAAGTTATTTTCAATATTTTTATTTAAATCTTTGTTTCAGTGAGTTGTAAATATTGTTATCAAAATTGTGGTTGTAAACTTCAAAACGTTTTTTTATCAATTGGTAATTCCATGATTATATTTCAAATTATATTAAATGAACCAATTAACATTTGTAGTAATATACACAAAAAGTTTTTTAAAAGTTAGTTTATATACACTGTATTCCAATTTTTCGTTATTTCTCAATAATTTAAGAAAACTGACAAATGATCTTTTCTGTAAAAAAAAACACTGCCAGGTACACTGTTAAAAATTTCAGTTCAACGATGTACCATATCTTGGTGCTAAACAGAGGTCTACAACATATGGATTGCGATGAGGGCGATTTTTGTTTTAGTGCAGATTGTGTCTTAAAAGTTTTTTTTCTATCGAACCATACCATCAAAATTCACTCAAATATTATTTTTAAGCTTTTAGCAAGAGCAATAAAAGCCCAAGTCCAATGCTTTGCAGTGAGAGTAGGATTCAGTTGGATGTAGGTAAATTTGGCGAAATTGTGATATGAGTCGTTCATATATTGCATAGCGCAAATAAAGGGAAGATATGTTCTGTCCTGCATGGATTTATATTCAATTAGTAACTAACGATACTCTTTGTCGCGGTTATTTTATGTTGTGGGTCTTTTATTTTTTTTCGCTATTCTGAAAATTGGTGCCAGCGCCACTATTTGATCTTTGTTTAAATTGTGTCATACGATGAATATTTCCAACAGTTTCAAGCAACTCCTAACATCGATTTAAGGCTCCGGGCAATTGTTGACTCCAACCTTCGGCCTCCGACAACTCAGCTGGTACTACCTTCGAGCAGTCGATTATGCCAACTCGCACTAAAATTCTTTGCCTTGTAAAGAGCAATGTGTGTCGAACTGCTGTGTTCACACACGAAAGAGTAATTAGTATTTTTTTCTTACTTAAATTGAGTTGTAGCTTAAATTATATTTGTAGTAAAGAAAGGACCTATAAACTACATATTTCAATGCAGGTAAGAAAATTTCTTCCCCTGCATGCGTGTTATTCAATGTGTGGTCGACCCCTCGCACGATTCCGCCAAATTTACCTTTGCCAAAATTTATCTTTGCCAAATTTACCGGCTCCTGATTCAGTTTTACCCTTCTCCTGTAAAGTTTCCCAAGTGTGACTTTGACCCGTCTGAATTTGGGGTACATAATTTAAACAAACAATTTAATCATTAATGAAACCAATTTAAACTAATTCTTTGAATTTACTATAAGAATATTTATAAACAATATCACAATATTGTTGATCGTGTAATAGTTTAGTTTAAAAATATAATAGAATATTTTTTTTATATAAGAAAATAAGTTAAAGTCGCTGTCAATATATATAAATAAAATACACAACATTTAAATGAATTAAAGAAACACATTTTCAGTATCATGAATAACTATATATATGTAAATATTTAAACCAAAAGTTTAGAAATGTATATTATTTATATATGCGACTTTTATAAATATTTCCTATGAATATACCAATGCATAGACAAAGATAAAATCCTCAATAGTATTTATCTACAACCTAGAAATCATTACCTCTCCGAACTATATCAGGACAGAAACCAGTTAAATTTAACTGAAGCTACAGTTAATACACAACATTTAAATGAATTAAATAAACACATTTTCAATATCATGAACAACTATATATGTAAATACCAAATGTTTGGAAATGTATATTATTTATATACGAGTCTTTTTATAAATATTTCCTATGAATATACCAATGCATAGACAAAGATAAAATCCGCAATAGTATTTATCTACAACCCAGAAATCATTACCTCTCCGAACTATATCAGGACAGAAAGCAGTTAAATTTAACTGAAGCTACAGTTAATACACAACATTTAAATGAATTAAATAAACACATTTTCAATATCATGAACAACTATATATGTAAATACCAAATGTTTGGAAATGTATATTATTTATATACGAGTCTTTTTATAAATATTTCCTATGAATATACCAATGCATAGACAAAGATAAAATCCTCAATAGTATTTATCTACAACCTAGAAATCATTACCTCTCCGAACTATATCAGGACAGAAACCAGTTAAATTTAACTGAAGCTACAGTTAATACACAACATTTAAATGAATTAAATAAACACATTTTCAATATCATGAACAACTATATATGTAAATACCAAATGTTTGGAAATGTATATTATTTATATACGAGTCTTTTTATAAATATTTCCTATGAATATACCAATGCATAGACAAAGATAAAATCCGCAATAGTATTTATCTACAACCCAGAAATCATTACCTCTCCGAACTATATCAGGACAGAAAGCAGTTAAATTTAACTGAAGCTACAGTTAATACACAACATTTAAATGAATTAAATAAACACATTTTCAATATCATGAACAACTATATATGTAAATACCAAATGTTTGGAAATGTATATTATTTATATACGAGTCTTTTTATAAATATTTCCTATGAATATACCAATGCATAGACAAAGATAAAATCCGCAATAGTATTTATCTACAACCCAGAAATCATTACCTCTCCGAACTATATCAGGACAGAAAGCAGTTAAATTTAACTGAAGCTACAGTTAATACACAACATTTAAATGAATTAAATAAACACATTTTCAATATCATGAACAACTATATATGTAAATACCAAATGTTTGGAAATGTATATTATTTATATACGAGTCTTTTTATAAATATTTCCTATGAATATACCAATGCATAGACAAAGATAAAATCCTCAATAGTATTTATCTACAACCTAGAAATCATTACCTCTCCGAACTATATCAGGACAGAAACCAGTTAAATTTAACTGAAGCTACAGTTAATACACAACATTTAAATGAATTAAATAAACACATTTTCAATATCATGAACAACTATATATGTAAATACCAAATGTTTGGAAATGTATATTATTTATATACGAGTCTTTTTATAAATATTTCCTATGAATATACCAATGCATAGACAAAGATAAAATCCGGAATAGTATTTATCTACAGCCCAGAAATCATTACCTCTCCGAACTATATCAGGACAGAAACCAGTTAAATTTAACTGAAGCTACAGTTAATACACAACATTTAAATGAATTAAAGAAACACATTTTCAGTATCATGAACAACTATATATGTAAATATTTAAACAAAAAGTTTAGAAATGTATATTATTTATATATGAGTCTTTTTATAACTATTTCCTATGAATATACCAATGCATAGACAAAGATAAAATCCGCAATAGTATTTATCTACAACCCAGAAATCATTACCTCTCCGAACTATATCAGGACAGAAACCAGTTAAATTTAACTGAAGCTACAGTTAATACACAACATTTAAATGAATTAAATAAACACATTTTCAATATCATGAACAACTATATATGTAAATACCAAATGTTTGGAAATGTATATTATTTATATACGAGTCTTTTTATAAATATTTCCTATGAATATACCAATGCATAGACAAAGATAAAATCCGCAATAGTATTTATCTACAACCCAGAAATCATTACCTCTCCGAACTATATCAGGACAGAAAACAGTTAAATTTAACTGAAGCTACAGATTTCCCGTATGAAAAAAAATGATTTTTTTATCCCAACACTTTCTGATACTTTTTTATCCTCGGTTAACTGCTGCACGCCTGTATAAATTACGATTTCTCGTTCTTTCCCCGAAAAAAGGAACAATAAAAATGATGCTTTGTCTAGAAACGGCCTGAAAAAAAGGGCGGGGGCGAGAAAATCGCAAAGTGGAAATATCATTTTTTTGTTCCAGTTTTTTTTTATTATTATTTCACACTAAGTCCCCTTTCCATCGCTGTCTGAGTTGGCACCAGATTTTATCGCTCCGATATTTTATTTTGCGAACCGTTTTTTTTTTTTTTTAAAGACACGCTTTATTTTTACTATTGTTATTATTATTATTTTCATTTTTTATTATTACATCACCACCGAACTGCTGCATTTCACCCTTTTATAGAACAACTCTATTTCCCATTGTTAAATCGAACTGTTCTTTCGGAAATAATCGCCAGAACGAAGCTTCGCGATTTTTTTTATTATTATTTTCTCCGCGCTTATTGACTTTTTTTTGTACCCCCCCCCCCCTCCCAACAGCTTTGGGACTTGGGTATTTTCTGCTGTTATATATTTTGTTCGTTTTTAGTCAAAGTAATTCCGAACGATAGTTTGTCATCCTGTGAGTATGAATTTAAAATGTATTCCTTCGCAATCGGAATGTTAAATGTTCCTTCACATTTCAAATAAGGGATCTCAAGATTTGATGCAGCGTTTCCTGGAAAAGATTCGATGGACGAATTATGGCACTGTAATAAATAGGTGCATAAGAAATGTACCAATTTTTTCCATTTTCTTACTTGTAAAAGAGACTATTTAATACCCTGTGACGCATATAAAACTGTTTAGGTAAATGTTGATGTCGTTTGACGTCACATTTAGCTTGCGTCACTTAACATATATATATTAAATTGGCAATGATGCTAGTACAGAGGGTGAGATTAGAGCAAACAAAAACTTGTCTTTTACGACTTGTAAAAATGTAAATACGAGAAACATTTGTTTGGTTATAACTCATTCTCAGAAATTATACTCACACTTTTAGAATTCTGCGATCGTCAGAGCTACAATCAATCGTTTTGAATCTATAATCGTTTGATCATTTTAATCGTTGACAATCGTTTCAATCGTTGACAATCATTTAAATCGTTGGCAATAGTTTCAATCGTTGACAATCGTTTCAATCGTTGACAATCGTTTCAATCGTTGACAATCGTTTCAATCGTTGACAATCGTTTCAATCGTTGACAATCGTTTCAATCGTTGACAATCGTTTCAATCGTTGACAATCGTTTTAATAGTTGACAATCGTTTCAATCGTTGACAATCGTTTTAATAGTTGACAATCGTTTCAATCGTTGACAATCGTTTCAATCGTTGACAATCGTTTCAATCGTTGACAATTGTTTCGTCATTCAATCACGTGACTTTTGACGAATCTTTAAATTATTTTTACGAGAGTAATTACACGAATAGATTTTCGGTCCCATTCGGGAGCATCAGCTCATTTTTGTCTCTTATATGTATATTGCCACAGTTCAATCAAGCCTTTCTGACATGGACTAAAGTATTTGACTCTGAACCAAAAGATCTGCTGTTCGAGTTCTCCCGAAATAAATTTCTTGATGAAATAAATTTCGCCAAAAAAAAAGGACAAAATGAATTTTCTCAGTTCGATGAAATATTTAAACAGAGCATATAGCAGGAGTAGATTTCGTCAAAAGTAACAAAAGTTTCCTCAAAAATGAGCATACATTTTTAAGAGTGCTCTTTTCTTATCAATATTATATCAATACACAGAACATTAAAACTTGTTACCGAAGAAACGGAATAATTTTAACAAATCTCATGAAATTCATATTATTATTTTTTGAGTTATGATAAATCAAACACTGTCTCATTGTAATATTATTAGTATACATTAAAATATTTGAAGAAATACATTTAAAGAACTTTCATATATATTAATTACGTTTTCAAAGCAATGGACAGTTGACCTGGTGTTTTCATTTAAGAATTTCGGTCATAATTTTGCTGCGATGAGGAATTACGTTCTATTAGACTTGTGGGCATTGCCCGTTTCTACTGAATATTACAATTGGAGTTTGAGGACTGAATATGATTTTAATTGAGGTTAATGATAATAAATTTTAAGAAGCCGGACATTTGAGAGCCGCGTTTCTAGCGAAAAGTCTGATTGTTATTTTGAGAATTTATAGTTAAGAGAAGATTGTGAGTCGCATTCTAATTATCAGTCCTTGACTTTATCCGTTATTAGTTTTGGGTTGTTTCCACCTCAATGTGTGTTCTCCAGAATCATATTTCTGCATCAGATCATCTTCAATTTTGGTTCTTGTATCCCAACGTGTTAATTTAAGAATTTTACCTATAATTAATTAGGCTCCCCCACCTGATTACTACAGGAAGTAGCTTTCAGTCACGCATCTACTCTGTATGCAATGATTTGCATGCCTGTTTGACGTTATTAAATAAAATAAAAAAAAAATCTACAGATATCCTTTATTGATTTTTATTTTTAAATGTCTTTTTATATGTTCTCTCTGTCAGCTTTCGCATTCCATTTATAACTTTAAATTAATAATTAATTAGTTATTAGTGGTTATATGTGGCACGACTATCAGAAAATGGGTTCGATATGCGGAACAAATGTTTTGTAATGTACTTTAACCAGTATTTACCCTTTCGACATTGTAGTTGTTTTAGCCACATTTGGCTAAATACTTCAATTACTTCACCCCCCCTCCTCAACTTTCCGAATTTCGTCAACGCCACATCAATTAGTGATATATGCAACAAAATATTTCTTTTCGACACTTAAAAACCAGTTAGTTAGGCGTGAAACAAGGCACAAAATTGATCTTTATAATTTAATAAACTCAAAACTTATAAATTTATTTATATAAAAGCCTACGTATCGTAAAATGTCCTAACACCAGTTGCATCAAGCGCAAAATTTAATCGCAAATTATGTTTAACTTTTGGCTTTTATTGCTGGCTATAAATTTTATTATAAGCCCTTACATTTAGATTAAAATTGTCGAAACTATGTGAACATTCTTTGTATTCACATCGTATATAAAATTTCTTCTACAGCTCTTCATAAACATCACCATCACAATATTATAATTAGAAATATTTTACAAGTTATTTTAAACAATAATTTTGCCATTTTGGTGATATTTTTAAATATATGACCATATTTTTGTTAATTTGGGGACATTTGTACTAATTTGACATTTTTTTTTATTTGGCGACATTTTTATTAATTTGGGGATATTTTTATTAATTTGGAGACATTTTTATTCATTTGGCGATATTTGACTCATTTGACGATATTTTAGCGGTATATTGGCGATATTTCCTCATTTGCCAATCAGAATACATCTTATACCTATAATCATAGATAACAATGGGAGACGGGGAGGTTGTTCGACATTTCATGTAATCAGTGACCTTCCTCATGTTTTGAAGGTCAAGTGTACAAAATATCATCAAGATCGGAATAAAACTGTAGATTTGTATAAAGTACACAGCCACAAACGGACACTCTTCTTTATATATATAGCCTTCACTAAATTATGAAAAAGCTTATCTTAATTTTCATATATCCAAGGAATGAACTTTACTAAATTATGATAAAACTTATCTTAATTTTCATATATCCAAGGAATGAACTTCACTAAATTATGATAAAGCTTATCTTAATTTTCATATATCCAAGGAATGAACTTTACTAAATTATGATAAAACTTATCTTAATTTTCATATATCCAAGGAATGAACTTCACTAAATTATGATAAAGCTTATCTTAATTTTCATATATCCAAGGAATGAACTTCACTAAATTATGATAAAGCTTATCTTAATTTTCATATATCCAAGGAATGAACTTTACTAAATTATGATAAAACTTATCTTAATTTTCATATATCCAAGGAATGAACTTCACTAAATTATGATAAAGCTTATCTTAATTTTCATATATCCAAGGAATGAACTTTACTAAATTATGATAAAACTTATCTTAATTTTCATATATCCAAGGAATGAACTTCACTAAATTATGATAAAGCTTATCTTAATTTTCATATATCCAAGGAATGAACTTCACTAAATTATGATAAAGCTTATCTTAATTTTCATATATCCAAGGAATGAACTTTACTAAATTATGATAAAACTTATCTTATTTTTCATATATCCAAGGAATGAACTTCACTAAATTATGATAAAGCTTATCTTAATTTTCATATATCCAAGGAATGAACTTCACTAAATTATGATAAAGCTTATCTTAATTTTCATATATCCAAGGAATGAACTTCACTAAATTATGATAAAGCTTATCTTAATTTTCATATATCCAAGGAATGAACTTTACTAAATTATGATAAAGCTTATCTTAATTTTCATATATCCAAGGAATGAACTTCACTAAATTATGATAAAGCTTATCTTAATTTTCATATATCCAAGGAATGAACTTTACTAAATTATGATAAAACTTATCTTAATTTTCATATATCCAAGGAATGAACTTCACTAAATTATGATAAAGCTTATCTTAATTTTCATATATCCAAGGAATGAACTTCACTAAATTATGATAAAGCTTATCTTAATTTTCATATATCCAAGGAATGAACTTTACTAAATTATGATAAAGCTTATCTTAATTTTCATATATCCAAGGAATGAACTTCACTAAATTATGATAAAGCTTATCTTAATTTTCATATATCCAAGGAATGAACTTCACTAAATTATGATAAAGCTTATCTTAATTTTCATATATCCAAGGAATGAACTTTACTAAATTATGATAAAACTTATCTTAATTTTCATATATCCAAGGAATGAACTTCACTAAATTATGATAAAGCTTATCTTAATTTTCATATATCCAAGGAATGAACTTTACTAAATTATGATAAAACTTATCTTAATTTTCATATATCCAAGGAATGAACTTCACTAAATTATGATAAAGCTTATCTTAATTTTCATATATCCAAGGAATGAACTTCACTAAATTATGATAAAGCTTATCTTAATTTTCATATATCCAAGGAATGAACTTTACTAAATTATGATAAAACTTATCTTATTTTTCATATATCCAAGGAATGAACTTCACTAAATTATGATAAAGCTTATCTTAATTTTCATATATCCAAGGAATGAACTTCACTAAATTATGATAAAGCTTATCTTAATTTTCATATATCCAAGGAATGAACTTCACTAAATTATGATAAAACTTATCTTATTTTTCATATATCCAATGAATGAACTTCACTAAATTATGATAAAGCTTATCTTAATTTTCATATATCCAAGGAATGAACTTCACTAAATTATGATAAAGCTTATCTTAATTTTCATATATCCAAGGAATGAAAATTCGGTAGATTTGTTTGTTATGTTACATAACACAAGTAAGCTATTCGAATTTTGATTGAACACTCATTCTAATTGTTGGCACTAATAATTATTCTACTTTCTAGGTAATCAGGAATTAGAATTTGTCAGCAATTATTTGTCTTCAATTCGACATAATTATTTTTTTATAATTTATTTTATAATTGCGTTAGATAAACAGGAAACTATTTGTTTCAAGAAATTAATAGATAATTAATTTTAAATTTGCAAAAAAAAATTATTTTCTAATCGCCGGGGACTTGCTTAACTGCATGCTTAACAGTTGCTCGCAATTATTATTGAACTCAAAATTTATGTTATAATTGTAACTGTCTTAAGTTTTCCTAGTTATACTTGTTTTAGCATACTTTTAATAATACACAAAAAAAGATAAATTTTCTGAAAATGCCTCAAAATAAGTAGAAAAAAAATATTCAAAAGTAGAAACAAAGTATTTAAAATTATGCCACTTAAATTACTTTTATTTATTTTCGATTTTGTTTAACAAATTTATAGCAAGTGTTTAAGTAACAAGACACTTTTATTCTAAATTAATAAAAAACTATTTTATAGGTTCATAAGAAGAATCTTTAAAATAATATTGAAATAAATGGAATAAAAACATTAACTTCAACCATTTTTATAACACACAAAAGTATTTCAACATTAAAGAATAAAAATAATATGTATTCGATACAAAAAATGCCTAGCCAGCACATATTCATCAGTCTATAATTATATAACTTTCAAAAATACATGAACCGAAGGCAAACTAAAACAAAACTGAAATTACTAAAATAAAAATTCAAACCCAAAATAATAAAAATGCTTCTTCTATTTACGGAACTTATATTGTCAGTAACGTAAATACCCCTGCACAGTAGCCACGAACATAAGTCTAAAGGCACAATAACGCTTGCATAGGTTCGGGCGATACTCGAAAATTCCAAGAAAAAATGAAAACAATTTAGTGGCATACTTAAAGCTGCAAAGATCTGCTTTTTGTTTTCATAATCTGCCCATAAAGATATGAAAATAGCCTTCTTCCTTTTTTACTTCGGGTAAATATTCTTTTTTATTGATGATGAGGCTTAGGCTTATTGAGGTGTATAAAATGAAAATAAATAGAGAATGGTTTTTTTTTTCAACGCAATTTGTGAATACTAGTTTTTTTTTTCAGAAAATTGTTGCAATGGCTTATGTGTTTTTTTATAACTTCTTTTAGAGTTTTGCATAAGAAAACGTTTTTGGAGTTGTGTTCATGCATGTACATATTGTATTATGAGGGTGCTCTTAAAATAAGTCTAGAAATGTTACATTGTTATTTTTTGCATATAAGGAACTATTTTTGTGCGTGTTAAATTGGAAGAATCAATTGGAGTTCGTGTAAATAAAAAATAAACTATAAATGAAAAATTAAACCTTTCATCGGTTAGAAAAATGATCCACATTGTAATGTTGATTTCTGAGCAAAATAGTTTACTTTACATTTCCAGTGCATGTATATATATATATATATATATATATATATATATATATATATACATGTATATATATATATTATAATGGCTCCGAAAACGCAAGATTAACTTTTTAATAAGACGTTCTCAAAAATGAGCACAATCAGCAGATACTTACCTACATAGGCTGTCTTCATAAATCACTTTTAATAAATATCGATAATTACAACCAAGACTTACCGGAAATCGAATCCATACTCATACTCAGGCATCGCAGTCCAGTGCCTTATCCGTTGTACTAACAGGGAGATGTGAATAAATTATAAACAGAATAAAAAATAAAAAGGTGTGCCAAAAGAATGGGAAGTGGGATGATTGAGTTGTAGTAACACAGTTTCCATTTAAGCATTCCATTAATCTCCTGAACAACTATTTTAAGTTTATTAGGTTTTATTAAGACAGATTGAACAGCATCTGAGATCAGCGATATTAAAACACATTGCTCATTTTGAGAAAGTACGGTTAGTTAAATTTGAGTACGAGATCGCTCATTTACGATACAATTCTACTTAAAGAAAAACGAGTACTGAGGTACTCATAGTCCAGGGTAAACCCTAAGGTTCAGGTACTTATTTTTAAGTTTTACAGTGCGCATTTTACTGCATTAATACAAATAAATTCGTTTATTAAGTGCAAATAACTATTATTGAGTTCTTTTATTATGATAAAAACAAACGTTTTTCGATATAAAATGCCAGTAAAACAAGCTTACTTATATTTTAATAAAGTATAAGATGTGACTTATCCAACTTACGCCCTAAACATAAAGAAAGTTTAGAAACTTTTATGAATTGTTTAACTTATTGAGCTCATAACTCGCTTAGTAACACTGGTTTCGGATCCTTACGAAATTGTTTTTTGATAGGATAATAAAGCGAGGCTTACGATGAACTCCCTTTAACATCCTGGATGCCTTACTTGGAGCGCATTTTTGTCGACAAAGATTTGTATTTATCGCTCCCAATAAAGAAGTGGAAGCCTACACCAAAGGATAAACATATTTTATTGGAAAATAAACTCGCCGACTGCTCGCCAAAGAAAAACACCAAATAATTGCGACCGCCAGCGGCCGTGCAATAACATCAGCGACATCAATGAGTTATTATAAGTGATTTGCACATACATGGTGGTGTTCGAATGAAACATTTCTTTTTTTTTATGGAATAGAATCTTTTCGTATCGAACGCTTTTTGCAATATAGAATAAAAGAATACACGGAAAAAAGAGATCGAAGCTACCCGAATAGGCGTCAATTGCTGAGGGAAAAATGCAGAGATTTGGCGGTTTTTATGGGTGGAAGCGATACCGGATGAAGGAAAGATATTCGGCGTCTTTTTCTCGGATATTCGGAAAAATGCAAAGGAGATTTAGAAAAGCCATTTTCTGTATCATGATTTTTTTTGGCCTTCTTTTTGGGCAATAGCCTTCTATCCCAGGTGCCTAAGAGGCAACGTGTGATTTTCCAGTTTGGGATCTATGTCATGTACTTTTAGGGTTCAATTCCAAAGCCTATCTTGTCTATAAATTTCTGAAATTGAGATATCGGTATAAAAGTATTCAGCTTATTTATTGCTGTACACTGTACAAATAAAGGTACTTAAAAATGGGTACATAAACGGACTTGTTTTTCTTTGAGTACTATTGCATCGTAAATGAGCGATGACGTACTCAAATTTAAGTAATCGTACTTTCGCAAAAATGAGAAGTGTGAATTAATATTGCTAATCTCAGCTTCTGTTCAAGGTATCTTAACACAGCAATCTGACAGAGGGTTCTCAAAAGAGGGTTTTACACAGCATTTGATGTCGATTGCTTAAATGGAAACTGAGTTATTACAACTCTATTACCTTACTTCCCATTCTTTTGACATATTTTTAACATTTCCTCTGTTTAAAACTTTTTAATCTCGGCCTGATAGTTCAACGGATATAGTACTGAACTGCTGTGCTGGGGATCTGGGTTCGACACTTGGCTGTGTATATCTATCTATCTGTCTATCTATCTGTCTATCTATCTATCTATCTATTTATCTATCTATCTATCTATCTCTCTCTCTCTCTTTATATATATATATATATATATATATATCGTCAAAATCGGGTCATTAGTTACTGAAGTATGAGTAATCAATCACAAACCTTTCCCTGCAATTATTTATTATTAAATTAATTAATTTTTTATATAAAGTATTTTTTATATAAAGTATTTTTTATATACAGTATTTTTTATATAAAGTATTTTTTATATAAAGTGTTTTTATATAAAGTATTTTTTTATATAAAGTATTTTTATATAAAGTATTTTTTATATAAAGTATTTTTTATATAAAGTATTTTTTATATAAAGTTTTTTTTATATTAAGTATTTTTTTAAAGTATTTTAACTATTACAAATTGTGTTAAATGTGAGTTTTAAAGTGTATAGTTCAGGTGAGTTTAATTTAAGAGTCCTTCTCTAAATGATTTAGTTGCTAAATTGGGTTTCTTAAATAAATAAACTGTCCACAAATAATAAAAACTTGTCTTAGAATAAAAAACCAGCTTACTTAAAATAGATCGAATTGACGTGAATTGAATTAAAATCAGGAAGTAAAATCAATTAAGTCTTAAAGTGCAATTTTATTTTTATTAATTTCTCATAAATTCAGAAAACCTAAAATTTGTTCTTAATTTGAAATTTTCAAGCCATGTAACTTTGATATTTTAAATAATCCAAACACATTCGAAAATTCAATACCGTACATTTTCCGAATTTTTTAAAAACTTAATTACTAAAGTGAATGTATTTTATAAATTGAATTATTTATATTGAAAATTTCAATTTATTATTCTGTAAATAAGAAAAAACCAGTAGTGTACTCATAAGGCAAACTAATATGTTTCGCCTTTTACCTAATAATATTTTCTTATGTTCTTGAATGAATACATTCTAAAACGTTATTACTATTTTGTTTGTTAAAGTTTTAAAAACTATTTACGTAACTCAATGTAAATGCTGGCCGTAAAACATAATAAACTACTTTCAAACGAAATTAAGCATCACTTTTAAACTAGATATTAAAGTTTTGAATATAAAATGATTTTTAATTCTAAAAAAATATTATTTCATGAAAATTGAAAAGAATCGCAATTTTATCTAAAATTTATTTTGAATGTTTCAAATACTAATATAATTAAAAAAAAATATAATATTTATAAAATGCAATTATATCCTATCTTTCAATTCATTTTGCAGACGTTGATACAATTTGCAAAATATTTTCTTCAAAGTTTTTAAACAATTAAAAATATAGTTTTTATATTTGTTATAAGGAATGTGTTAAAATATCGTGACTATTATTTATTAGAACAAATAAATTATTAGTCAGTAGCTGTATGGTCCCGCTTTGCTGAGAACCGGTTAAAGCAGTTTTAACAGGATCCTGTCCGGTTTTGAATCTTTGACCTTGATTAGAGCTGCAACACTCTGCCGATTAAGCTGCAGAAAATTCGCTAGTTTCCCCCTGAGTTCGTTCCTTTCTTGTTCCCTACATAGCGCATGCGCAGTTCTCCCTCACTACGGCCTTACGATTTCTATTGAAAGGAAACGTTAAATATTAATTAAAAAGTAACGAACTAAAAATTTGAATTCTGTCTCTCAGGTGCGCAATTAGAGGTTGATTAGTATTTAAGTTAAAAAGTTTAGACATTTCCGTGCAGAGAAAGTAGATGTTTTGTGTGCCACAGAGAGACGGACGGACATATTGACACTTTCCGTTTATTATTATAAGTTATTAATACTAAATATCAACCAACCATCGGGATTACGTATGTATGCCAAGTTTCCTGTTGATATGCCATTTGAAAGAGGGTTCTAACATAATTTTAAGGTTTGATGGTACACCGGCATCAGAGTGAGTTAAATAAAATGTTTAATAATACAAACGAGTTGTTTTCTTTGTAAAAAAAAGTGACATCCCTTGAATTTTTATTTATCAAACATAATAAAATTACATGAATTTGGGAACTACATGGGGGAATTGTTTGTTTTCTCAAATATTGTAAACTAGTGATTACATTTTGATTATATTTGGCTGAATCAGAGAGTCCAGTGGGATGTTATTTCAATCAAATAACAACTTGAATTTTTATGATATTATTTTAGGGTAGAGGTTTACTTGGAAGTGTTTAAATTCAAATTTTATTTTTATCAAATATGACTTAAAATCGGTTGATATAATCTGAAATTTCAAAGTTCAGTTTCATTATTAAAGGGTCCTATCCCGTGAGATGTATGCATACATTTCTCATAAAAGCATGAAAAAAGAGTCTGTAAATCGAAATAATATTCTCTAAAAAGCTATTGTTGAGCAGAATAAAGCTAGAATATATTATACTATAATCATAGTAATGTTTTAAAGATTACATTGCAAATGTTCCCTTTTAATAAAGAAATTAATTACAAATTGATATCTGATGAAATGTTTCATTTTTTTAAAATGATAATATCTAAATGCGTTGTAAAATGAAAACTATAGAAATGAACTTTTAAACAGTTAATTCTATTCTAATTAATATTTAAATGTATATATGTTAGATTCCATAAATTTTCCATAATATCACATTTTAGTTTTACCAAATATGACTAAAAATCGGTCGGAATAATCTGAAATGTCAAAATTTAGTTTCATTATTAATGGGTCCTGTCACCTGAGAATATGTGTACATATAAAGCATAAAAAAAATCTCTGTAAATCGAATGTGTTTTTCAAAAAACTATTGTTGAGGTGAATAAAGTTAGAATATATTCAACTATAATAATTTAAGATTACATTGCAAATGTTCCATTATGATAAAGAAATAAATTACAAATTGATATCTAATGAACTGTTTCATTATTTTAAAATAACTATAGCTAAATGCGATGTGAAATTAAATCTACAGGCAATTAACTTTTAAATATATATATATATATATATATATATATATATATATATATATATATATATATATATATGTTAGATTCCATAAATATCCATCTAGTAAAATACATTAAGACATTAAATAAACTTAAATAATCTAAATACAATATTGTACTCCCCCTAGGAAAAACACCAACAGAAACAACAAACAGACTGAGACAAGTCTCCATTGTTAAAACAAAACTTTCAATGAGTCCATCTCTTTCCCCGTTATTTTCTCCAGAAAAATGTTCAGCGGCTGTAAAATTCTAATTCTTCTCTTACAAAAGGGGGGCATTAAGTGCAAAACTAGATAGAGTAAGATTTTACAGCCAGTCATAAAAATTGGCCCCTGCACATACGCCCTCCAGCACAATATCGACATCGAGAATGGGGCTTTTAAGAAACTCCCCAGCATCCAAAACGAGTTTATAATTTGTCAACTTAATGATCACATGCTCCTTGACGAAGCACCAGTGAAAATATTGTAATTAAGCCGGCACTCGATGAGCTCGACACTGTGAGGAGGGACGGTGATTATGAGGGCCGTAAATATTTGCTCACTGATGTAATAGCTGAGGATTCGTCTTCACGGTGGGGGTTTTGACTCTAGGAGATGAGGGATTTGAAAAGGATGGCTTTAGAGGTTGTTAGTTTTCATTCGAAATATCCAGATGTTGAAGTTTGGAGAAAAGGAAATGTTGGCGATGAATGAAAGTTCTTGGTCTTTAGTGTTCTTGGAACTTTTGGAGAAAAGATGCAAGTCTGTGAATCTCTTGATCTTTTTGAAGTAAATGATAATCTTGTTGAAGTTTGGAGTGCCCAGATGCATCCTTTTTGATGAATGATAGTTCATGAAATATTGAGATTGTAATCAGCTGTAATATCAACATAGCCAATATTCGATGAAAAAATAAAAGCTGTTGACTTTTAAAGTTCTTTTGAAACCCCTATACAACTTTTTCGTTTCAGAGCGAATTCACCATTATTTGAAACAGAAGTTAGTATGAAGTGCAACATTGAATTCGTTAAAGTAAAGACAATTCAAATGAAAAATACTTCAAGTAATGCCGTTTGCAATAGTTCCCGGTGTATGAGAATGTTAGGTATGCGAAAAGTAAGAAAAATCTTTGAAAAATGTCATTTAAAAAAAGTAATCCAAAACATATATAGATTATTAGTTAGTATTGGACTTGGTACAGTTGCTTATGTAATATAACATATTATTAACATGCCCTTGCGATTATTGAGGGGTTTGCTGTAAAAAGAAGGAAACTCCAATTATTCAAGTTTGCAGAAAACATTAAAAAACCTTTGAAAATTCAAAATTCCAAGTTGTGTGAAGATATTCTTATTGATTAATCTTCTTCATTGTTCCTACATATTATGACAGTGTTTTCATTCAAAAATATATCTTCCAGATGACGTGGCACATGTTGGATTGTTGGAGCTACCTCTTTCTTGCAACCAAATAGATGCTCTGTCTACCAATATGAAAAATATTTCAGAAAAAATACAATTTACTATAATATTATTTTATTTAATACAAATACAAATAATGTGGACCAACTACAGGCTCTAGGCCCAGCAAGGTTAGTCCTGACAATACACGATCCTCACGATTCCCCAGCAATTTTCAATATAGGAAACTTCAATTGAAATATAGCATATAACTTGGCTTTAAAAACGGAAAATTACATTTTTAATAATCACACTCCCCCTTTGTAACATCCGGTTCATCTGCTGCGTTGTCTGGTTGTAGTTCATCGTAGAACCACGAAACACAAAAGAACCAAAAACTACTATTTATAAGTGCAGTATAATCTTCCTGTAAGCAAAGCAATTCAGTCGTTTGGGGAAAAATGGCAGTAGCTCCAGGAGCTACATCTATATTGCAACAAACTAATGAGTCAGACATATCCATTTCTTAAATAACACGAAAACTACCGAATGGAGATACATCTTTCTGGTACCAAATGAACAATTTTTTTTTTACCACAAGATATAACTCCAAATTCTCCTAGGTTGGAGCTACATCCTTTTTGCAGCAAACCATTCAATTATTGCATGAACAACATACCCTTCCCACACACCCATTTGGGTGAAATATATTAGCGAATCTTTTATGGCCATAAAAATATTCACGGTTTGTTCATAGATGGTAGCATGATTGTTTTGTGTAAAAAAACCCATTAAAATGAATTATTTTAATGTTATTTTAATGAATTAAAATTAATTATTTTAAATTAAAAAAAAAATAATGATATTTATAAGATGAAAGTACTATTCGTCACTGGTCCATGAAATTCTCTTCCTTTTGATACCTCATGTGTTAAGATTCGTCGCGTCTAACGTAAAATATATCTTTAATACATAAATAATACATATGATATTATCAGAAAAGAAGGTTTTAAGTGCACTGAAAACAATTGATTGCTGATTTAAAGTATATGAATTCGTATTCATTGTCTACTATTTTTTGTTAGTGGAGATGGAAAAACTTTGAAGATCTCGATAAACAACTTGGGTTTCGTAACTTTTTGAAGAACGTTGGAGAGTTTTAGACTATATTTGTAAATTTGGAGACAAATTTAATAGTCTTTGAAATGTTTATGATTGAGTTGTGAACAACTCAATCATAAACATTTCAAAGACTATTCTATTTATCTCCAAAATTACAAATATATAAAGTTGAAATTTTGTGAACATTTTATCGATGATTTTTAAAAGTTATCGATGACTGAAGTCACTCTTTTTTACAAATCCGTATTACTGGTATACTAGTTGGGATATTTATTAACGTTATTCAATTGTGACGATGAATGAAACCTTTTGACTTTTAGAATTATTTTCATAGGTATAAATTTCAATATGTTATTAATTGTAAGTTACGTTCTTTTATTTAAAAACACTCGTATAATCTGACTGCAATTAATTTGTGAAAGGGTAACACCCCTTTAAGCTGATTCTAACGAATCAGCAAACGAATTTGGGTCAGCTGACCAATTGGCTTATGTAAATGAGGTAAACATTTTGACGTCACATCGGCCGTTTAGTATGACATAAATTATACTACAAGAGTGTAGGAAACAAATAATGAATAAATATTTAAATGTATTGCATGATACTTAATTCCTTGAAATAATTATTCTTTATACTTGTCTTTATACTAAATTAAACATATAATTTGTTAATTTTTGCAAATATTGCACGTTTATTTTAAAATTTTCAAGAAAAGTATATATATATATATATATATATATATATATATATATATATATATATATATATATATATATATATATATATATATATATATATATATATATATATATATATATATATATATATATATATATATATATATATATATATATATATATATATATATATATATATATATATATATATATATATATATATATATATATATATATATATATATATATATATATATATATATATATATATATATATATATATATAAATATATATATATATATATATATATATGTATTAAAGGACGTATGATTGTGTAAACAAAGGATTTTGTATTTTAATTTATATAAAGTTGGTAAGAGACTGCGATACATTATTTATATTAGACACTGAATCGTATTTGTATTGATATTTGATGAAATCGCATCATAATTTGTGTTGGTTTTTGTTGTATATGATAAATATATAAGGTTTTCTGGAATATAAGTTATTCTAGAAAATATGCGTTACGTTATTATTGTGTGTTGAATTATAAATCTCATATATATTTCTCAAAGTTATACATTTTTAGACTATTATCAATTTTATTTATAAGTTGTTTTAAGTCATGCTGTATAATTAGTTTGAGTGTCACAGTTTATCATAATTCTAAGCTTATATTGTACAATTTTATCCTTCTTTATTTTATTGTACGTAGTAGTATTTATTTATTCTATTCATTTTGAGTATTGTTTTATGTTCAGAAAGAATCGTAGTTGAAAAGGATGAACATTTTATAACGAATATAGACAGTATTTCATATGCTATTTGAAAGAAAGCAGATTGTAACCATGGCAGCCATTTTTTTCCCTTTCCAGCACTCATGATGCTGTCACTTTTCTTTGTTTAGCCCTTCAATGATATAACAAGTGTTGTATATTTTTTATATGGTAATATATCTAGAAATAATAGTACTTAAGGCTAGAATTTTACAATTGGTTGTCTAAGAATTCCAAATAGACTTCTGTTCAAAGAAGTAAAATGTACTTATTAGTAGCATGGTATGTAATAACGTTTATGTTATCATTTAAAATTGGTATTATTATTATTTAGACTAGAGTGATGGTAAATAAGAAACGTTGTGATTTTAGTATTAATTTTACCCGGAACGTATTTTTTCCTGTTGAGTCGGTAGAATGAAATGCTGAGAATATCTAACTTAATTACGCAAGGGACATTTAGACAAGTCATTCATTAATTTCAATTTCACAAGTTTATTTAATGTGTGAGTAAACAAGGTTAAGACAGAATCATCAGACCTCTGTAACAATGAAAGATGGCAAATAGTAGATAAAAGAATTAAGACTGTTTAAATTACAATCAATCAATTAACATCTTTAACCAGCTGACGGTTACAAACGCGAATATCTGTACGAGTATCTCTAGGTTTTTCAGTAGCACATATAATATGAAACTTGTAAAAAAAATATCTTTTTCGAAATAATTTTCGAATTTAAAGCATTAGGCGATTTTGAAAAACTTTCTCTACTGATAGTTAAATTAATTAAATTAATATTTATTATTATTATTTTATTAAAATAAAAAAATAAATAAAATTAATTACAAAATTAAATTAATATTTATTAATATTAAATAAAAAAAAATAAAAAAAAATATTTTTGTAAAAATTATTTTTATTAAAAAAATTATTTTTATAAAAAAATTATTTTTATTAAAAAAATTATTTTTATTATAAAAATTATTTTTATTAAAAAAAATTAAAAACATTATTAAATTATTAAAAAAACTATTAAATTATTAAAAAAATTAAAAAATTAATTAAATTATTAAACAAAAAATTAAATTAAAAAAGTTTAAAAATTTATTAAATTATTAAAAAAACTATTAAATTAAAAAAATATTTTTGTAAAAAAAAAAAGAATGTGTTGAAAATATAAATTAAACTTTATTGCAGTGAAAACAAACTACAGATTCAAAATTTTGTTTATCCGTCAGAGAGTTAAAGCAAGACTGACTTTTTGGCTGTCTGACATTTCCGCAAGAAAAAATAGAGAAAATCCCTCAAACTTGAATGTCCAATTTTTGATGTTTTTGCATTGAAAGTCAATGAGAATGTATATGGGTATGTGAAGGCAGGGTCTTGTGAGGGCGCAAAAGTCCGCCCCTGGATTTACCAGTCACTGTCCTATTGGTCACTTAGGGCAATCTCCATATATTCGGCTGGGCCTTATTAAGCCCTCTGAAATAGAAACTCTTGTAATTTATAAGCTTTGAAATTAATATTTTTGTAGAAATATCGCACTTTTTCTAACGTTTGTTAAATTTTTACAAATTTACTAATCTTTAGCATTAATAATTCAAAAACTCACATTTCTTCACTTTGCAGAATATATATAGAAAAAAAGCTAAATTAATTAGAATTTTTAATTTTTTTTTCATTGTAATGTATTAAAAAGTTTTTTTTTACATAAAACCACCCAATAATATTGGTAAATAAATATACTTTTTTAATTTTTATATAGAAGTTTTCATACATCAAACTATAGTAAGTTGTTTTTGTATAATCAAACAAATCGTCTCTTGGACTTGAATTAAATTCACTAGAAATGTAATTTTTGGCTAAAATGTACTCCACCAATCCAAGTAAATTGTGTAAAAAAGAACGAGATCAAAATGTAAGTCTAATAACGTGTAATATAATATTTAAGTTCAAAACACCCAACTTACCCCACGATCAAAATTTCTCTACGTTACCCTATGTCAAAAATAATATCTTGTATAACGTATCAATTTAAATTCCCAAAACCTTCATATTTAATTGTTTTAAAAAGTCGACTTGTAGACATGAGTGCAAGACCAAGGCGGCTCCAGTTTTCAAAATTGTTCAGGAAGAACGAAAAACAATGAACGTTTCTTGCAACGTATAGTATAAAAGCGAATCTTCTTTTCCTTTATATCTCCATATCCATTTCTTAGCTGTTTAGTTGTTGGACTAATCAAAATAATTTTTTTTTCTTTATAGGAATAAGTAAAAAAGTATAAATCAGAAAAAGTGGACCTATCTTGTTGAGGCATTCACGTCTAAAATTAAAGGGTTTTCTGCAAATAGGATGTAGCTCCATCCTAGGGGAATTTGGAGTTACATGTACTATCTTGTGCTAAAAAAACTTGTTCGTTTGGTACCAGAAAGATGTAGTTCCAATCGTTAGTCCTCGCGTTACTCAAGAAATGGAGCTGCCTGTCTCATTAGTTTGTTGCAATATAGAGGTAGCTCCTGGAGCTACTGCCATTTCCCCTCAAACGACTGACGTGCTTTGATTACAGGAAGGTTATACAGCACTTATAAACAGTAGAGTTTTTGGTTCTTTTACGTTTTGCGGTGCTACGATGGACTACAACCAAGCAACGCAGCAGATGAGCCGGATGTTACAAAGGGGGAGTGTGATGATTAAAAATGTAATTTTTTTGTTTTTAAAGCCAAGTTATATGGTATATTTCAGTTGAAGTTTTCTTTAAATAAAATAATATTATAGTAAATTGTATTTTTTTGTGAAATATTTTTCATAGAGGTAGACAGAGCATCTATTTGGTTCCAAGAAAGAGGTATCTCCAACAATCCAACATGTGCCACGTCATCTGGAAGATATATTTTTGAGTGAAAACACTGTCATAATATGTAGGAACAATGAAGAAGATTGATCAAAAAGAATATCTTCACACAACTTGGAATGTTGAATTTTCAAAGTTTTTTACGGTTTTCTGCAAACTTGAATAATTGGAGCTACCTCCTTTTTACAACAAACCCCTCAATTGCTAAAATATACATTTATTTTTAATGCGTATCGAACATCTGAGTAATTAATTATTTAGGCATAGTTATGGACAAAATGAAAACATAATACATTTTATCTGAGAAGGAGTGCTTAATTTAAAATCTTATAAAACAATTTAATTATAAATTACCATATTTAGGATAAAAAATATAGTATTGAAGAACATAGTCATATACTTAACCCTCTAGTGCATAGTGTAGCATATATACTACACAACTGTAAAATTACCTCCAGTTACTTATATTGAGTTTTATATTACATATTATAGTATTAGCACGTAGGGAACCATGTGAATATTTCTTATAACCGCCGCATGGTCCCTTTTCTTTATAAAATGATTGTGATAAAGACAATCAGTTGCTTCGAGGTCTGCTGTTCTAAAACTGGTTCGTGAAGATGAAGTTTTGGAAGATTATTTTATTACTTATAAGTATAATCTGGCTCTTCAAAAAATCTTAGCTAATAGCAGAGGTATGTAGATTGTATTATTGAGGTATGAAAACCGCCGCATGGTCCCTTTCTTTATAAAAATGATTGTGATAAAGACAATCAGTTGCTTCGAGATCTGTTGTTCTAAAACTGGTTCGTGAAGATGAAGTTTTGGAAGATTATTTTATTACTTATAAGTATAATCTGGCTCTATAAAAATCTTAGATAACAGCTGAGGTATGTAGATTGTATTTAACTATATTTTCATACGTTTTGAATTTTTTTAGTAATTACACATGATGTTACATATACGCTATACAACGGTTTTAATTATTTATTTAAATAAATAGGCACCTAAGATTTATTTGTATATTTTTTCAAAAAGAAATATTTGGCAAAAAGAAAAAGAAAAAAAAATATTTCATGAAAAAAGAAAAAAATCATGCACTAGAGGGTTAAAATTTTCTGTTAACTTTAATTAAATATTTAATATGCCACAAAGCAAATCCATAGAATTATACTTTAAAGATATAAATTTATAATAGATTACGATACCACTAAACAAATAAAACAAACATCCTTATTTAACATTAACATTGTAAAAACGAAATTACAAACATGAACCGAGACACTAAAACAATTCAATACACCCTTTATTGTCTTACACCCGCGTCGACGTACACAAGGCCCGTCTCAGGTGGTATCAAATGCCCAGAGGTGTCCCGAGAGACACTAACTCTTGACACAGAACGTGAGGTTAACGACAGCAGAAATCACTCCCCCCATTCCCCCCCCCCCCGGGTCTCAAAGATTTCTTCCGATTTCGAATGTCAATCTTCTGAAGATAGATTGAAAGATCTCGCCTTACCAACTGCCGATTTTGTCTTTTCGCTTTTCGGTTTGCGTGCCCTAAAGTTTCTTGTTTTTGTCATCTCACACCCCTCACGTATCGTGTAGGAAGGATGTCGGAGGTGCGCTGTTGTGTTGAAGGGTTGGTGGATTGGGGGTTCGTTGGCAGTTTTGAAGGTTTTTAAAAAGGGTTTCGTTTGCGAAAAGGAGTGGCTGAAGTCGTGTCTTTTTGTAGAGTGTGTTATGAGAGTATTATATTTTAAAAATATGCTGGGTTTGGAAAATGGGATTTTTTTTTCGATAAATAAAATGTCGTTAAAAGCGTCAAAAAATTAAATGAAATTTTTTGAGAAACGTGAGTTAACCATGTGCAAATCATGTATAAGTACAAATATTTATATTTATTCATTAAGTCTATGTGGATATACAAAAGAAAATGATAGTAGAAAGTCAATGGTAGATGATAGAAAAAATCTAATTTCAAGTTGTTTGAAAAATATGAGTTAACCATGTGGAAATCATGTATAAGTATAGATATTTATATTTCTTCATTAAGTCTATGTAGATATTCAAAAGAAAATAATAGTAAAAATCTAATTGCAAGTTGTTATTGTTTGAAATATATGAGTTAACCATGCGTAAATCATGTATAAGTACAAATATTTATATTTATTCATTAAGTATATGTGTATATTGAAAAAAAAATAATAGTAGAAAGTCAATGGTAGATGATAGAAAAAATCTAATTGCAAGTTGTTTGAAAAATATGAGTTAACCATGTGCAAATCATGTATAAGCACAAATATTTATATTTCTTCATTAAGTCTATGTAGATATTCAAATTAAAATAATAGTAAAAATCTAATTGCAAGTTGTTATTGTTTGAAAAATATGAGTTAACCATGTGCAAATCATGTATAAGTACACATATTTATATTTATTCATTAAGTCTATGTTGTAATTGAAAAGAAAATAATAGTAAAAGTCAATGGTAGATGATAGAAAAATTCTAATTGTAAGTTGTTCTTGTTTGAAAAACATGAGTTAACCATTTGCAAATCAGGTATAAGTAAAAATTATTATATTTTCCCGTTAAGTCTATGGAGGTTCGATAGTCGTAATTGCACTTGCCCCGGTCTCCCAAGGCAAATGAAACTAACGGAAATCGAAAAATAAATGAAATAAAAATCAATGGTAGCAAGTGCAATAAGCTGTCATTGAATATAAAATAACTGTAGAAAGTCAATGGTTGATGACATAAAAAATTCCATGTTTTTCTTGTTTGAAAAACACGATCTAACAACCATTTGTGAATCACGTATAAGTAAAAATATTTATATTTCTTCATTAAGTTTATGGAGGTTTAACAGTTGTGATTGAACTTGCCCAGTTCTCCAGGGGCAAATGAAAGTAGCAGACATCGAAAAAGAACAGATAAATAATTGGAAGCAAGTGCAGTAAGCGGATAATGAAAAGAAAATACTTGTAGTAAGTCAATGGTAGAAGATAAAAAAAAATCTAATTGAAAGTTGTTCTTGTTTGAAAAACATGAGTCAACCATGTGCAAATCATGGGTAAATGTAAATATTTATATTTCTTCATTAAGTCTATGGATGTTTGGCAGTCGTTATTGCACTTGTCCTGGTCTCCCGCGGCAAATGAAACTAGCATACATAAAAAAAGAAAAGAAAAATCATCGGTAGCAAGTACAATGAGCGGATATTGAAAAGAAGATAATTATAGAAAGTCAATGGTAGACGATAGAAAAAATCTAATTGAAAGTTGTTCTTGTTTGAAAAACATGAGTTAACCATTTGCAGTACAAATCGTGTATCAGTACAAAAAATTATATTTCTCCGTTAAGTCTATGGAGGTTTGACAGTCTTAATTGCACTTGCCCCTGTCTCCCGGGCCAAATGAAAGTAACAGACATCGAAAAAGAACAGATAAATAATTGGTAGCAATTGCAGTAAGCGGATAATGAAAAGAAAATAATTATAGTAAGTCAATGGTAGAAGTTAAAAAAAATCTAACTGAAAGTTGTTCTTGTTTGAAAAACATGAGTCAACCATGTCCCAAGTGGTGTGCGAGTTTTTTTTATAGATATCTCACAGTAAGAGTTTAAAAATGAAAAAAAAAAAAAAAAAATTCATGTGAATATAAAAAAATACTTAAGCGACTTCACTTATTTATTATTTATGATATTCAGGGAATTGGGAGTCTTTAATTCGAATTAATAATTTTCTTAAAGCGATAGCGTAATTTTGAGTTAAATTGTTAAATTTAAATATTGAAAAATAAAGTAAAATTTTATTTTGTAAACGATAGAATTGAGTAATTAATTATTAGATGCTATTAAACAGTTGTGTGCATTAGTATGTAGTAATAAGGTGTGTCTCTTGAGTATCGAGTCTATTAAACTCTTAATTAGTAATCCTCATAAAATGGAAATGTATGTAGATGAGATGTAAAATTATATTTATTTGTTATGATGATATATAAGGCAAATGTTTTAATAAAATAAAGATGTTTATATTTGGCTAGTTTTATATTTGGGAATGTTGCAATTAAGGAAAGGAGTATTATTTTAGTAAATATTAGCCACGTTGAAGTTTACATTAAAAAAAATAAACCATTTGAATATTAAAAAAAAGGTTTGGGGTCTTTAGATTTCATTTTGGTTTTAAAATTTTAATATTTTATGCCGGATAACATTGAGATTCTTGTTAAATTTCATATATATAATTTACTTTGAGCTAGATAGTTCAATATTTGAAGAAAAATTGTTCCATATGTAACAGATAGTTTTTTTTAAAATGTGACAGAGTTTTTGGTTTTAAATTTGACAATATCCATCAATTAATAAATATCGTAAAGAAAATAATTGAAGTACAGCAAACTATATGCGATTAACTTAAATAAAAAAATAATTTAAAAGTATAAATGTAGTTTATAATTACTTACTTGATAAAATTTTTTGCCTTTTAACTTCGCGTGTGATTTTAGTATGCTGTACCCGTTTTGTTTTATTCGGTACTTATTTTATTTTCAAATGGTACTGCAATAAAGTTATTATGAATCAAATATTTTATTAACAATAATAATTCGATAATACGCAAAATACTTTGTTTCAAGAGGAAATCTGCAACTGTTCTACTGTTATATAACTTTTCCCATTTTTAAGTATATTATTCCTATATTGGAAAATTCCATTGTGAATCTTCCCTTCATAACATTATTTTTAAAACCACCTTGATGACCAAAAATGCTTTTCGACAATATTAGTTGCCAATTGGAAACAAAAAAAATTTCGCCAAATAAGATTAAATTTTTCCTATTTGAAGAATGTAATATTTGTTCTTTTATATATCATTGCATCTCAAGTATTAAAACTAATGAATGCCAAGTTTAATAGATGCGTAATTTGTCACTGAAGGGTTAACTGTTTTACAAAATATACGCACTTGTCAAATAATATAATCTTTTAACATCAACTGGCATTCTTGAAACATCACCAAGTGTTTTATTAAACTTTTGCAGATTGCATTATTTTCATTGACATCATAATAGAAGTCTAATTTTAGTAAAAGGTTTTTAATCATTAAATTTTAGGAATTTTTTATAACAAAAAACCCAGTTTACACAGCAGTCGCGATAGCATCTAAAGTCGTGAACATAAAAATTAAAAAGTAATAATTTAAAGTATCACGAAAACTACTCAAAGTAATTGAATAAATATAGATTTTGAGAAAGTTTATTTTTCACTATGCATATGCAACTGGCTACTAATAAAAGAAAAAGATCGCAGATATTACTTTCCAAATTAACCACGAGCAACGCCGGGCCACATTACTAGCTCTATATAAATCTGCTCAAATGACGCTTTACGTAAAATCTTTCTGGTCGTGATTTTGGAAACAGTCACAACTAATTTTATAGTTCATTTATTTTGAACAATATATGTATTTATATTTTGTTTTTAATTAAAAATATTAGTTAATGCAGATACAATTGCATAATTTTTTATTTTACTACTTCGGATATGTTTGTGGGTGAACAAAATTCCGCGCATCATTTAAAAACATTTTACATTTTTCATTTTATTGTGATTCTTTAACTTATTTTGGTTTGTTTTAATACATTTTATTTAATGCCGAAAGATTTTAGGGAGTTTTCGCTTTTTCTTTTAGTTTCATATTTTTAAAAACACAACAAGCTTTTCTTGTTTATGCATTATTTGCGTAAGAGCAAATCAGGGATGATAAAGATAAAACACAAAGGAAATAGTATTTTCTGGTAGTTTATTTTTGGGAATTTATTTTTGAATGCTGAGATTGAATCTGGAATTTTATGGTTGAACGTTTTTGGACAACAGCCTGGGATTTTTGCATTGTTAAAATAATGTAGATTGGCTGTTATTTTTATGTAAATGTAATAAGGAATTTTCTTTGTTAGGTTAAACTGAGAGATATACAAGCTTTTTATAAGAATAACTTTCATGCACATTAGATACTTTCATTAATTCCTTCAGTAATATATTTTTTATGAAAGAATTAGCCTAAAAGATTATGTTTTTATTTCCCTTGATATTTGTTTTTAATTATTCTTCATGTTTTTTTTCATTTAATATTATTTATATTTTCTGCTCTTAACTTAAGTAAAGTCTTTCACAAAGTTAAAAGGAAAACAATTACAAACATTATGCATATATAGTTGTAGTGATGATGTATATAATAAAATTTAAGAAAAAGTAGAATTAATCAAAGTTGGTGTTCTATTAATTTGCAAACCGTAATGCATTAATAATTTAAAAAAGTTTTATATTTCGAGAATTATTCCCGGATATAAAATATTTTATTTATAATAATAAAATAAAGAGTCTGTCTGTGACACTGTTTAGACACTTCGTTAACTTTATATATAGACACCATTCAAACTCTAATTGCATCATTAATTTTAGAAATTCCCATAAATGTCATTGAGTTCACTTTAAAACTTATGAAGTTTCGGGAATAAGCAATCCAATTGTGCACCTGGCACTTGAAATTTTAAAATTCCGTTTAGTTTTCCTTTTATAACAGTTTTAAAAGTTATTTCCAGTAAGAATTAATTTTTTTTTCGGACATGTCTAAATATTTGTATATGTATATACTATTTAACCTCTAATTGTACATCTTTTGGCTTGAACTTTTAAAATTCCCTTCAATTTATATCTGTTTATAAGGGTTTTAGAAACTATTCTTTTAAATGGTCACTTAAAGAAGTGGTGTCTACATTGTTATAAACAGATATAAATGGTAAATTAATTGGAATTTCAAAATTTTAATACGAAAGGTGCATAAGTAGAGGTTAAATAGTATCTATATCTAAATTTCCAGACATGTTCTAGAAGTTAAAAATCGTGTTTTGCATGTCACAGATACACATGCATACTCTTTGTTAATATAGAATAGCTGTAACCCGCAATTACACACGCTTTAAAAAATTTTACATCTTTGTTTAATCTTTTAAAATATAGCATCCTTGTAATAAATAGTATCCTTGCAATAATAGTACATTGTAATAAAATTATATGGTTAAAAAATCATAAGATCTTGTCAACAATAAAATACCTTCAAATAAATTAATATTTTTTATAATGTTTTAAACAATTTAAAGTTTGCGACCAAAAATTGATTTGGCGAAATAATTTTTTTAGACAATTACGATTCAACGGAAAAACTAACGGAAAAGCTAACATTCGGAGATGTACTCAGATATGTCTGAACAATACACTAGTTATTTTGCCATCGAGAAACTAACTAAAAGAAATGAAAAAATAGGGATGGCGAACCAATGGGATAATAATTCTTAGCGCGTGTAAAATCGCAGGTACAAGCTAATTATTAATAATAGTTACAATGTTTAAAAATAAAATAAAATTAGATATTTTCCAGAATATAAAAAAACTTATACACGTACTACGAAAAATTAATGTGTAAAATTAAGTAAATTTCATTCACTACAAAAATTGTTCAGGGCTTTAAAAAAGACTTTTCAAGAACTGACACAAGCCAACACAAGACGAATATTAAAATACAAATACAACGTTAAAATACGCAATAAAAATCCGTATAATCCGGACATGTTTCGGGAGACACTTCACCCTTCATCAGCGGATATATGACATATCATATATAGCATGTCATATATAGGTCAAACAAAGAGAGAATTAAAATTTCGTATCAAGGAGCACCAAGAACATACTGTTAAACAAGAAATAAAGCAAGGAGCACCAAGAACATACTGTTAAACAAGAAATAAAGAAGTTCTCCATTGCCAAGCACTCTTGGGTGTGTATACGGGACTGGCGCACGATAAATCTGATCGGGGTCCAATGTCCTGACGTCTATTGAGGTTGCGTCGGGTGCCAGCTCAGGTGTTGTCTCGTCATCTGACCATTGTTCAAAAATACGAGGCATCGGGGCCCCGAACCGTCGCCAATAGCCCACTGTGTAGCTCTAGTGCGACGTTAATTAAACAAACCAAACCAAACAAATCACTCTTGGGAACATGATCATATATTTAATTTTTCTAACTCACATTTAATTTGCAAACCTAAATCTCCAGTTGAACTTGACTTCCTGGAGGCGTTTCATATTTTTAGCAATATTGACTCGATTGTCAATGAAACGTTTGCGGTCCCAGTATTTCCCGCTTGTTGGCAGACAATAGTTAACTCCAACCGATTGAAATAGTTTTTTAGTTTTTTCTTCTTTGGCAACACTTTAAATTTCTGGGTTTATTTATATTTTATTACACACAGACTTTACATTTTCCGCTGATGAAGGGTGATGATGTATCTCCCGAAACATGTCCGGATTATACGGATTTTTATTGCGTACTTTAAAGTTGTATTTGTATTTTAATATTCTTAACGCAATGTTCTATAAGACGAGTTTTTATCTTATACAAGACGAATAATTATCAACCGTATCTAGGTAAGAAATCCCACAAAAACAAGAATACCTTCAAAATACGATTTCAGCGTGAACGGGAATCTAATAGTTAAAGGATCCTTTTAGGTATATAAGATTTCACATAAAATTGCAGCGACAATATCACTTTCGAAAATAACCCTTGGGAATTCGAGTCTTTTATTATGTCTACTCTACGACAGTTCAATTTCGAAATACTTCTCATGGTTTTGATACTTTTAGCGTTTCCAGACAGTTTACGGTGGTGAATACATGTGTTCGAAGATTTTCAATTATATATAATTCATATGAAATTTAAATGCAATTTCCAATGTTACTGCTAATATAAATAGTCAATTCAATTGTAATGTATTATAAACGATTGTACTTTGCGTTATTTTTAAAGCGCAGAAAATTTTAAATATATGTTGAAGGATACATGTTTTAAAAATTAGAATCTATCTATCGAAAAATGTAAAAAATAAGGTGCTTAAAAATGAGTAAATGAAAGTACTCGTTTTGTTTTAGTACAATTGTACATTGTACAATTGCATTATTTTTAGTACAAATAAATAAATGAATGAATGAATGAATAAATAAATAAATAAATAAATAAATAAAAAAAAATTAATAAATAAAAAAAAATAATAATAAAAAAAAAAAAATTACGTTTTAATAATAAAATGAGTAAAGGTCAACAATCAGCTATTTTTCAGTGTAAAAACAACGGTACTTGAAAATGAGTACCTGAACGTATTCGTTTTTCTTTGAGTACAATTGTATCGTAAATGAGCGATGACGTTCTTAAATTTAAGTAATCGTACTTTCGCAAATATGAGCCGTGTCATTTAATACTGCTAATCCCACCTTCTGTTCAAGTCATCTTAACAAAGCGACCTGACAAACTGAAAATATTTGTTCAGAAGATGGTTTTCCACATTATTTGTTGTCGATTGCTTAAATTGACACTGATTTATTACAATTCCATTATCTTATTTCCCATTCTTTCGGCACACCTTTCTAATATTACTTCTGTTTAAAATTGTCTCACATCGCCCTGGTACCTTAACGGATAAAGCCCGGGACAGTGGTGTATGCAGATGTGGGTTCGAGTCCCGGTAAGTTTTGGTTGTAATTATCAATGTTTATTGTAATTGTCTTCACATGTCTTTTTAAAAATTGAAACTTATGTATTCGGAGCCATGATAAGCATCGAATGTATTCAAAAATGAGTACATTTTACTTATTTTATTTTATTACCAGTTTTAACAGTGAACACAACAATGCTTCTTGGCGAGAGTTATTTGAGAGTGCCAACACAATATATATATATATATATATATATATATATATATATATATATATATATATATATATATATATATATATATATATATATATATATATATATATATATATATATATATATATATATATATATATATATATATATATATATATATATATATATATATATATATATATATATATATATATATATATATATATATATATATATATATATATATATATATATATATATATATATATATATATATATATATATATATATATATATATATATATATATATATATATATATATATTAGGGTGCATCAAACGCCCCATGTTTTTAAAAATTTCATGGAAATTGTCTGTCCCTATGTAATTTTTGTTCGAAATGCTAAAAAAGTTATATACGTAGAATTTCGTAAAAATTAAATAACATCTATGTAGTCCTCAAGTCCCAGGAATGTACAACAAAAACGAAAATTCTGAAAAAAAAGCATTGTGCGTGTGATATAATAAAAGAATATATAATCGTATACTATTAACTTTCTAATATCAATTTAATTCGTAAAGTACACTCAATTTAAACTATAGTCAATGTCGGCCGTTTTCGCAGATTTCTCTGTTTTTGTCGATCTTGTTCGACGACCTGTAGAACACGTTGGTGTCTTCATGTTTTGCTGATTCTATGAAATTAGTACTTAGCTTCACCCCTCATTCTGCACAGTCGTTGACAACATTCAATGCTTGCAACAACTTTGTGAGTGTGTGGTGTAGGATACAGAACTTGAACATTCTAAAACATCTTCTTTCATATATATATATATATATATATATATATATGCATATATATGCACTAAAAACTTAAAAGCTTATATACTTTTAACACGGAGTACAATTCAATTTATTTTAGAAAACAAGGTATTTTATATGTTGTTTAAAATAAAAAAATTTGTACTTAAATTATTTTAAATTCTGAGTAAAAATTTGTATACTGAGAAATTCTGATTATTTTAGGCCCCAAATATTTAAGAAATAAATGAGATTTATATGTGATACATAATCTTTTTAGGAAAGTGAATTGTATTTTATAATATTTTTAAACCCAAGTTAAGAACAGGGATTTTAGCTTATATGTTATAAAGGTAACAATTGAAAATTATCCACGTTAAATGTTTTAACGAATTAAAAATTTTATCTATTAAAAATAACAAATTATATGGTGCCTAAATGCCCTATTAAGAAAAACGTTTTAAAATAAAATTCTAAATACATTTTCCATATGAACATAAGAGTTTCTCATTAAAGCTTTTTATTTTAAGTACTTTAGATGCAGATTAAAAGTGAAAATTTGTTTCGTAAATCACGAAAGTATTAGTCATAAAACCCAAAACATGTAATAATTCACAAAAACTACAGATTCAAAATATGTAATCCCTTCTCTGATTAGGGGATCACAAGAAGTTGTCATAGGATTAATTTCTTTACTTTCTTTTTAAATGACACTTTTATTAGAAAGAGATTAACTTGGGTTTTAATGATTCTCTGAAAGAAGTGTCAGTTTGGAATTAGATAGAATTACATAGTTTTTTGGATTAGAATTTTTCTCTATTTAATTTAATATTTTTGTTAGTTTTGTCTATAATTTAAGTTGGAATAATATGCGTAGATAAAATATATCGAATTTATTTGTGTATATGTAATTTTATTATTTGGTTTTGTATACACTTATTTTAATATATCTTTTTTATATATGTTTTAAGTTTTTTGGTATATTATTAGAAAATTGCATAAGTTACGAAGTGTTATAAATCTTATCTAAACAAAGTATTTTAATATTTATTTTAATAAAGATATGCTATGATATATTATACTTGTTGAACTTTCAATCTTTGTTTATTCTTTCAATTAAACAGTTTTTTAAAAAGTAAAACCCAAAATACACATGCAATTTCAGCTTTTTATTTGAACAATTATAATTTCTCGAGGCAAGTATATTCTTCATTTGTGTAATGTTTTGATTTTTTTACATATTGTGCCATTTAAATTAATTACAATGTTTTTAACACAACGCGACAACCAAAACCGCCAAAGCCCGTTATCAGATATTTAACTATCCGTAATTCTCAGTTAAACGGATCGTTTAAAAAGAAAATATCGTCAGATTTCGAAAATTCTTTTTGCTAAATAGTGGACTTTTTTTTAAAGAATTTCTCCGATTTCAAAATATTTTCATTGTTGAATAAAGATTGTTTAACAATGACATTTCGTTCACCTGGCATTGATTAGAATGAATAGGGATTCTTTTATAATATACATTGTTGAGATAACATAGTTTAGTTTACTTGGCATTTATTAAGCTGGATTCGAGCTGCGGAAATATGTAAGCAATAACTTGAATCTCTTGGTGAATAATAGCAGGGGGCGAATACCCCTGCTAAATACAAAAACCAAAAGGAAAAAATTAAATAAACTTATTAAAAAAAAAGAAAACCGACTTTAAGAAAAATGCGCTAAAAAGTAAAAAATAAGTTTTAAGTTTACAAATAAGTTAAAAGAATTGAATTATTTAATATCAATTTTATGTTCATTAGAACTTTTTTAGTTGGTGCCCATTTGCAGAAAAAAAAACCTAAAGTTAGGCACCGATTTTAAAAAAAGTTGTAATAAGTATAAAATTGATGTTAAATGATTCAACATTATCAACTTGTTATTAAAATTAAAAAAATATTTTAAACTTTGTTGCGCATTTGTTCTAAAGGCGTTTTTTTGTTTTTTTAAAAAGATTTTTTACATCTCCTACTATTATAAATTATTATAATAACAACATACTAAATTAAACCAAATAAAAGTTAAAATATTTAGATATTTATTAAAAAAAATTGAAACTAAAAAAATATGCCATTATTTAGTTTTTGGAATTTTTTCCATTTTATATATATTTTCTTTCGATTGTATGCAAAGAGCGTACCCTTCTAAAGTGAGAACACTAAACCCATGCTGAAACATATAGGATTGTAGAAGAAAGCTGAGACAAATGCAATGTCACTGTCAGACATCACTTTAAAATCTGTAAGGATAGGAAGCTGTCACATATCATGTAGTTTAGCACTATGGGCCCAAAGTCTTATAAAAAATGTTGTGCATATAAATTTTATTCCTTTTTTGACTATTTGTTCACGAAATACCTTATTCTTTTAGACAAGACTTTCCTATAGTGCATGATTGTTAGGAAATTCCAAGAACGAAAAACTATAAAAAGTATATTATTTAAAGTATATTTTTACCAATTTTTGCATTAATATAAAATTTTATTATTTCTCTTCTATTTATGCATACGTATTAAAAATCGATTAAAATATTGAGAATCGACTTATGATTTGAAATGATTTATTTGTGAATAATGATAAGTGCAGTGTATTGATAAGTGTAATGATAATTGTAGTGTGGTGTATTAATAAGTGTAATGATAATTGTAGTATGGTGTATTGATAAGTGTAATGATAATTGTAGTGTGGTGTATTGATAAGTGTAATGATAATTGTAGTGTGGTGTATTAATAAGTGTAATGATAATTGTAGTGTGGTGTATTGATAAGTGTAATGATAATTGTAGTGTGGTGTATTAATAAGTGTAATGATAATTGTAGTGTGGTGTATTAATAAGTGTAATGATAATTGTAGTATGGTGTATTGATAAGTGTAATGATAATTGTAGTGTGGTGTATTAATAAGTGTAATGATAATTGTAGTATGGTATATTGATAAGTGTAATGATAATTGTAGTGTGGTGTATTAATAAGTGTAATGATAATTGTAGTATGGTGTATTGAAAAGTGTAATGATAATTGTAGTGTGGTGTATTGATAAGTGTAATGATAATTGTAGTGTGGTGTATTAATAAGTGTAATGATAATTGTAGTATGGTATATTGATAAGTGTAATGATAATTGTAGTGTGGTGTATTAATAAGTGTAATGATAATTGTAGTGTGGTGTATTAATAAGTGTAATGATAATTGTAGTATGGTGTATTGATAAGTGTAATGATAATTGTAGTGTGGTGTATTAATAAGTGTAATGATAATTGTAGTATGGTATATTGATAAGTGTAATGATAATTGTAGTGTGGTGTATTAATAAGTGTAATGATAATTGTAGTATGGTGTATTGATAAGTGTAATGATAATTGTAGTGTGGTGTATTAATAAGTGTAATGATAATTGTAGTATGGTGTATTGAAAAGTGTAATGATAATTGTACTGTGGTGTATTGATAAGTGTAATGATAATTGTAGTTTCACTCAAAGTAAAGAAATGGATCTTATAAATAACTCACCACAGCAGCGAAAAGCCGCCAAATATAATAGTGTGGCGCGCGCCAAAAAATTAAAAATATTTTTAAATCAAAATTAATTATTTCTGTTCTTATATCGTTGCCTCAGAGCAACTGTAAGACATCTTAAAAAAACGAAAATGAGTTTTCGGTCTTGCTAATATTACCAAATGTACCTTTATTTAGTGGAACACTCGGAGATTTTTATGTCTTCTTTGAAATCCCTTAACTACAACCTTAGATATTCAGCATTGAAAAAACAGCCAATTTTAAAATCAATTTTATAGGCAACTCTGTTTTTGGTCATATCCTACTGTTGCCCTGAGGGGACGACATAGTGGATTCAATTTTTAGCAACATCTATATGAATATTAAACTATGGCTTTATAAATGTATTTGTAAATCTTAAATACAGAGATTTATATTGTAGGTATAACTGTTTGTTCGCATATGTCTTAACACCCATAGTGTTTTTTAATAATTCTTGCCAGCAGGATCTGACAAAAACGTCACCATCGAAAAATAGTACACTTTCTGTTCGTATAAGGAAGTCAGACCGTAATTTTTATAAAACCATTGACATTTTAAATTTTAATAGCAAAAGTCTTAATGTAAATTGCATGTTTAATATAAATTATTTAATGCTATTTATAAATTGCCCCAAAACTTTAATATGGCTTTTTATTAAATAATAGTCTCTATGCACTCGATTATTTTAAAAAATAAAAGAAAACAAATGCACATTTATTGTCATCATAAAACATTTTATTCTCGCCTATCAGACAAAAAGGGATGATTAAAATGAGTACCTGAACATACTCGTTTTTCTTTGAGTACATTTGTGTCGTAAATGAGCCATGACATACTCAAATTTCAGTAACCGTACTTTCAAAAACATGAGCAGTGTAATTTAATATTGCTAATTTCAGCTTCTGTTCAAGCCATCATCTTAACAAGACGACCTGACTAACTTAAAATAGTTGTTCAGAAGATAGTTTGTTACATTATTTGATGTCGATTCCGTAAATGGGAACTTAATTATTACAACTCAATTATCTTGCGTCCCATTCTTTTGCACAACTTTTTAAGATTTCTTCTGTTTGTAACTTCTTCATGGTAGTACAACGGATAAGGGACTGGGTTGCGGTGCCTGAGGGTATGGGTTCAATTCTCGGTAAGTTTCGATTTTAATTGTCGATATTTATTGAAATGGATTTATAAAGGCTGCCTATATAGGCAAGCTACTGCTCTTTTTGTAATTTTGATAAAACCATTGACATTTTAAATTTTAATAGCAAAAGTCTTAATATAAATTGCATGTTTAATATAAATTATTTAATGCTATTTATAAATTGCCCCAAAACTTTGATATGGCTTTTTATTAAATAATAGTCTCTATCCACTCGATTATTTAAAAAAAAAAAATGTATATTTATTGTCATCATAAAACATTTTATTCTCGCCTCCTATCAGACAAAAAGGGATGCCACGAAGTATGGCCATCCCCCCCCCAAAAAAAGTAAGGAAAGTTTTACTGCGGCTCAAAACATTTATTCTCTGATGTAGAAGAGATGCTTCTAGAAGCAGCCATAAAATTTCATTTTTCCACGCACAATTCGTTTACTTTAACTATTGAAAGAGGCCGTACTATGGTCGAATAAAACGCCAACAAAAAAAGGTAGTCAAAAATGACAGTAAAAACACTGAAACTGTAAACGTATTTGTAAAGATCGAACTCAGGTGTTGCTTCGACGAGCAAAAATTCCGTAAACCAATTTCATGCCCTGATATTACGGTCAGCCAAAGTAACGACGCCTATTAAAATTTTAAAGCCGTTTTTCGAGTGGCGATGGCGACTTAAATTTTTTTTTTCTCACTTGTCAAATGCTGTGCTGTTTATTTTAAAGAAGCGAATTTGGTTTATTATTTTTTTGCATAATGTAAAATAGAGGACATCTATATGTCAGAAGTATGGATGGATTTTTATGAACAGTTAATGGAATTTTATAAGATCAAAAATTATAAAACATATTTTTATTTTTAAAGTTTATGAATATCATCACTAGTTTAAATGTTATGATGTAATCTGGAAGGTTAGTTAATTTTAGCATTAAATGGTTGCGGTATGTTGATATTACGATTTAATAGTTGAATTAAGTACAACTTTTATTAACTAAAAATTTACGTACTAAATAATTACAAATTTGTGTGCGATTTTTTTAAATATAGTTTTAGGTTAATATTTCAAAATATTTTTTTATGTTAAACTAACATTTGAAACGCAAATTTGCCATAGGTGTGATAAGGATTTTGCTTAAAGTCTCATATTGTAGCATATAATTGTCTAGCTGTTAGTTATAATATGCATATATAATAATATAAATTATTACTTCTTTGAAAAGTATGTATGTTGGAAAGGCACGTGGACAAACCTCCCACGCAAACGGCGTCCAATCAGATGGCCGGAGAAAACTACGCAATTAAGTTCTGATGACGCTGGAGCGTCGCCATCTTGGCAGAGACTAGATAACTATACTACGAACAGGAAGTGCCAGTCTCGTAGGAGCACTTTCCTTGAATTGTAATATAAAATGTAACCTCTCTTAAAACTAATTAAACTTAAATTATATATACCTGAGGAGTTAGTTTCTTTGAGTACGCTTGAATTGGATTGAGAACCTTTTTAGAATGCCCGTTGTGTACGGATAGCAGCAACCACAATAACAAATGATAATACCGTCCTTGGATACACTAAAATGTATATAGAAAATTTAAATACTAAAGATATTTGAATAATTATTCATTTCATTATGAACCTTTTTAGAGTGCCCGTTGTGTACGGATAGCAGCAACCACAATAACAAAGGATAATACCGTCCTTGGATGCACTAAAATGTATATTGAAAATTTAAATACTAAAGATATTTGAATAATTATTCATTTCATTATGAACACACAGTGAAAAATTAGCACAAAGCTTTCCAATAATCCGATTTTACCTAGTTAATTGACCGTTATATTCACTTTTGAATGAACTTTGGTACCAATCGTGATTCCTTTCCTAAATAGTCCTCACAATTTCAACCATCAATCTTCTGCTCTTGATCTAACAATACAATAAGGATATAAGCCTCCTGCTATTTCCTATAAATTAAAGAATCGCCAATCGACCCCTTAACGAAAAGTTGGCGCCCAACTTTAACGAAGTTGGCGCACAAAGGCCAGGAGAGAAGCAAATACGACGCCATTGACTGATATTTCTCCTTAATTATGAGAATTTTGTCAATATTAAATGCCGCGTTAATTAATAGACGCCAAAGAAAGTCAATAATTTTCTCTTGGGATCTTTCGCGTCCAAATGAGTTCTCCAATAATTGCTGCCACTTGGGTCCGTGCTTTTATGGGGAAATATCTTCTTACGTCTTCTGTAGAATAACTTTGGCAGTGTTTGGGGTGTGTAAAATAGTACGCAATTTGTACATAAGATTGCTTAAAGTGCCTAAGAGCTTATTTCAAAGCATTTGTGAAATTGAATATAAGTTATTATTGAAGTAATTGCAGCCTATTTGTTTGAACTCATTTAAGCTCAGGCGTTAAAATAAGTCTGATCTAACTTGATGAATAATGTAACATATTTTTAAATTTATAAAATTTATTGTTTTAACAGTTTACTCTTACATTACAGCTCAAAGTTTGATTTGAGGATATCACTATAATGTTTTTTAACGATTTTTAATAAAATCATAACAAATTAAAAGAGAAGAATAAACGAGGAGAAAGACGCAGTCAGGTGAATTTGTTTTATTTGTGTTAAACAGCAGGTAATGTCTAGAAAAAAAAATAGGGAACGGCAGTTAACGACACATAATGTCTTTCTTAATATATGATTTAGGTTCTAACGAATTAAAACTATAGAACTGTACAAGTTTAGAACTTGATTTTAAAATAGTTCTTAATATTAACATTACCATAAAATTGATATAGTTTGCTATAATGCTATTGAACTACTAAATATTTTAAAACTAATTTTCAAAAGTCTTCAATTTATATTCACAAAAATAAATATTGTTTTAAAAGGTGCCCATAACCTTGTTGAAAAATATTATGCTTCCTGTAAAACTAAACATAATTTATACGTTCTTGGAAAGTCGAATCAATCAGAATTTTATTGAGTTACAAAGAACAAATAATTTTATAAGTTACAAAGTTTAATAATTTTTCATGACACATGTTTACAATATATTTATTTGAAAATTGTTTTAAAGCTCGATTTCTATATATCAATTAACAAAACTATTATTATTATATTTTTTTATTTAAATATAATTTCTTATACTGAAATGTCATAGTGCTGCGTGTATTGCTTATATGTTTAATTATTAAATTTTATAAAAAATACTTTGGGTAAAAAGACGAAAGTTAATATGGGCAAAATGTTTTGTAGAAAATTAAGATTATATCTAGTCATTTTTAAATATATAATTCTTATCCCATTAATGACTGATTTAAAAGCAATTTTCTTTAGAAGAATATACAAGTAATGGATGAAATTTTCAATACATATTGTTTAAAATCTTTTAATAAATATTAAAAAACTTTGTTAAATATTAAATTTTTGTATTACACCTAAATTGGTAGAAACACTTTTGCAATTTTAAAACAATAATGATTATTTTACACAGAAGTCCATTTTTTTAAACGAGTCAAGTTTAACTTAAGCCATGATTCCAGACATCAATCGGTTAACTCAACGTTAATAGATAACCATGTGAACTAATATATTTTTAAATAAAGTATTATTCTCGCTTTGAGAGACTTTTTAAAAGGTCCAGTCATAAATAACCCCCAACAAATTTTCTTTCTAATAACGTCAATAGCAGTCATAAAACGCCTTTAGTGGATTTTCGAAAGCTCGAAAGAAGTTTACGTCAACTAACGGAAGAAAAATGTCTCAAAATTCAAAGATCAGTGTCATAACACATGTTAACTGGTAACCAATGAAAGGGCTCTTTTCAGAAAGTTTGATAAAATTAATGGGAAGACGGCATAAAAAAATATTTTGAGGAGACATAAAATTTTGCCAAAAGTTACTTTTAATAAGAAACATCGGTGTGAAGTGCAAACATAGCTATTGAAATGTGCTCTTTATGTCACTGGCGAGAAATTTGGTACAATTTGCAATGAAATATGAACATAATAAAATATTTTTCGAAGAAGTTTAGTTTTAAAACTAAATATAGATAATTTATATGAATTAGCATAATTTAATTGGTTTCAATAATAATTTATTAATTTTGTAAGTTACTTATAGTTATTTATTTATTTTGTGGTTTATATTAATTTTGTAATTAATAAAACATATTTTAGCACAATAAAGTTTACATGAAAAAAAGTAATTAATTACAATTGATTATCGAATGAATGAATGAATAAATAAATAAATAAATAAATAAATAAATAAATAAATAAATAAATAAATAAATAAATAAATAAATAAATAAATAAATAAATAAATAAATAAATAAATAAATAAATAGATAAATAAATAAATAAATAAATAGATAGATAGATAGATAGATAGATAGATAGATAGATAGATAGATAGATAGATAGATAGATAGATAGATAGATAGATAAATAAATAAATAAATAAATAAATAAATAAATAAATAAATAAATAAATAAATAGATAGATAGATAGATAGATAGATAGATAGATAGATATATAGATAGATAGATAGATAGATAAATAAATAAATAAATAAATAAATAAATAAATAAATAAATAAATAAATAAATAAATAAATAAATAAAGGGTTTTGTTTCAATTCTCGGTAAGTTTTGGTTTTAATTGTCGATATTTATTGAAAGTGATTTATGAAGGCAGCCTATATAGGTAAGCTACTGCTGTTTTTATTCATTTTGAGTACATGTCTTTGTCAGAAATGAAACTTATGTATTCGGAGCTATGATAAACATAGGATGTAATCAAGAATTATTACATTTTACTTATATTTGAATACCTATTTTTAACTGTGCTCAGAAAAGCCGAAGTTAATATTCTTAATTATTACGTTTTAAAAGCATCAGCAAGTATTCATTTTTTTTTATATTATACGCTTATCATAATTAAATATCTAGAGGATTTTTTGTGACTTTAAACTACAATATTCTGGCTTAAATACAATAACTTCATAAAGATTTTAACATAATTATTTATTAGTATACAGTTATTACTTTATTTGTTTAATTTCACTTGTCGAGCGAACTTTTTAATTCTCGAGCAATTTTTTGGTGTAATCTGAAAGTTGTCTTTATAAATCAAGCGTTGGAAATAGAATGCTTGTGAAAAATATGTGGAACTGTTTTGATCATTTTAATTATTAAATTAAAAAAAATACATTTTGAACATCACAACATTTATAGGTTTTATTGGAAATAGTTGTTAAAAAGAAAGGATTAGCAAATAAAAATGAGAAAGCTAATAAGAAGTTGAATACACAGATTCCAATTTTCATTGTTACTTGCAACATGAAAATATTTTTAAATCTATTTAATTGCTAAGTAAACTATAACGTAACATTAATTATTAACATAGTTTATACAGAAAGAAACTTTTTGTAGCTTTGTGTTTAAAATGTTTTGATATGTATGAATAATCTCAAAATAGTCTACTTAAGAAAATGGTTTGTTTTTTTATTAATTTTAACCAAAACAATTATTTAAAACAATCAATTAAAAATTCATTTCAAATAAACACATCAGAAGTCAATAAAATAAAATGAATTATTTATTTAAGAATGGTTTTAGGAAAAAAATAGATTTAATTGTTTGAGTAATTTAATTAAACGCATTGAATAAAATATTTTTTAGTATTCAAATATATGAATTGAATGTACAATAATTTTGAATGTAGTATAATATATTAGTTACTATCGACTAACTTTTGGTATATTTATTAAGTATTCAAAGTATTTGAAAAATCGGATGAAGTTTTATTTCTTTGAAAATTATTAAGTTGTCAGCTCTATAAAATTGTGAATATAAAACTACGCTTTACGTATTAAATATGAGATACTTAGAACAAAATCTTGATTTCATTGTAAAGAATTGCTTACCATACAATGTAAATATAAATACATTAAATAAACAAAATATTATCAATTTCGAGACTACTTTACTTATCAGCTTCAAATAAATTTATTTAGATAAAAACAAATTGATCGGTTTTAAGTGTTGTAAACAGGAATAAATTTTGAGAATAATCACTTTTAATTTTTACATACCAAAGAAAAAGTTTTCATACGAAAGCAAAGCTTTATAACTGGAGTGTTTAGAAAATTAATGCTTTAGGCTTATTCTACACCAACGAGAAAAACTCGCGTGAGGTTTTTCAGATAGCATGGTGATTCAAGAATACATACCATCATATTCGAAAGCTCTCGGATGTTTATTTTGTTTCTGTAGAATTTGCCTTACAAAAGGGATTTTTTTCAAAAGCATTATTTGACCGAGCGCTAATGAGGTATCTGTATAACCTTGACCTTCCAGCATTTTGCAGTTTCTGTTTGTAAATGTGTTTGTTACGCAGTCATGAACAAAAGCATTGTTTGTTCAAAAAGCAAGCAAGTTTTTCCGAATTGGCATGAATGTTCATAGAAGTAATTAAAATCGATGTATATGTTTTTTAAAGATTTGTTTTGGTCGCGAGGTAAATTTTTATAAAAAAGATGTTTTACAAAAGTGACTATAAAAGAGATTATTCACAAAAGTGACTATAAAATAGATTATTCATAAAAGTGACCATAAAAGAGATTATTCAAAAAATGACTATTAAATAGATTATTCATAAAAGTGACTATAAAAGTGATTATTCACAAAAGTGACAATTAAATAGATTATTCATAAAAGTTACTATAAGAGATTATTCACAAACGTGACTATAAAAGAGATTATTCACAAAAGTGACTATAAAAGAGATTATTCACAAAAATGACTATAAAATAGATTATTCATAAATGTGACTATAAAGAGATTATTCATAAAAGTGACTCTAAAAGTGATTATTCACAAAAGTGACTATTAAATAGATTATTCATAAAAGTTACTATAAGAGATTATTCACAAACGTGACTATAAAAGAGATTATTCACAAAAGTGACTATAAAAGAGATTATTCACAAAAATGACTATAAAATAGATTATTCATAAATGTGACTATAAAGAGATTATTCATAAAAGTGACTCTAAAAGATATTATTCTGAAAAGTGACTATAAAATAGATTATTCACAACAGTGACTATAAAATAGATTATTCTCAAATTGGCTATAAAATACATTATTCATTAAAGTGACTAAAAAGAGATTATTCACAAAAGTGACTATAAAAGAGATTATTCAGAAAAGTGACTATAAAATAGATTATTCACAAAAGTGACTATAAATGAGATTATTCACAAAAGTGACTGTAAAAGAGATTATTCACAAAAGTGACTATAAATAGATTATTCACAAATTGACAATAAAATACATTATTTATAAAAGTGACTATAAAAGAGAGTATTCACAAAAGTGACTATAAAAGAGATTATTCACAAAGGTGACTGACTATAAAAGAGATTATTCACAAAAGTGACTATACAAGAGATTATTCACAAAAGTGACTATACAAGAGATTATTCACAAAAGTGACTATTTACAGAGGCAACGCTTTACAAAAACAGCGCTTTCCAAGTGCGACATTTTATAAAAGTGACCATTGAATATGAGTAGAATGAAAGTGAACAAAACTTCACTCAAGCCGATTTTATATTCCAGAATATTCCTTTTGTATATTTGCACACAAATGCTACTGATTAAACATACTGAGTTACCCAAAACACTAACAATCAAATTCAGATAGACTATAAAATATATTATTCACAAAAATGACTATAAAACAGATTATTCACAAAAGTGACTATAAAATAGATTATTCACAAAAGTGACTATAAAAGAGATTATTAATAAAAAAGACTATTTACAGAACCGACGCTTTACAAAAACAACGCTTTCCAAGTGCGACATTTTATAAAAGTGACTATTGAATATGAGTGCAATGAAAGTGAACAAAACTTCACTCACGCCGATTTTATATTCTAGAATATTCCTTTTGAATATTTGCCCACAAAGGCTACTGATTAAACACACTGACCACTGAACAACCAAAAACACCAACAATCAAATTCAAATAGACTAAAAATCTATATAAATTCAAGCCTGACTTAAGACCCATCACAACGACCAAATCCGACTTTAAACAGCTTTTAATAAAATTCATAAATCACTGATAACTTAAACAGAACCAGAGGAAAGTTATCCGTTAAAACCACTATTCCAATTTAAAAATAAATGTCCTGTTACGATATTTGACTCGACAGTGCCGCCCCTTTTTGATCAAGCATCGAATGGCCTGCATCAGAATATATTCTCAACCACTCGGCCAAAAACAGCTTAAATTTCTTTCACATCATTTACCCTCAAGTGAAGGGTTTGCTGGAGAATAGGGAGGAGGTCAGAAGAGGGGTAATCTTTCATATGCGACTACTTATGCATCTATTTTCTCGAGACCAGCTTTCTGTGTTAGGGCACTCAAGAAGAAAAAGAAAATCAGCTGGCGCTCCTTTCTTTAAAGAAAAATCTCTTCCAGCAGTTAAGTATCGAAATATTTATAAGCATACCCCAAAAGGCTTATAAATCTTAGAGATGATGAAAAACGCTTAAGTTTTGATGTTGGCGCTAGTTGACAGTTTTGGGGGAAATATGTATTTTTTTTTCTTTTGGGGCTCTTCACTAGTGAATGATGTTATTTTGTTTTATTTTTCGATTCGGCTTTGTCAGGAAAGACGATCCAATAGGATTTCACTTAAAGTTTTTTTTATTATTATTATTTATTATTATTTTTGATGCGCGTTCGATTGTAAGTAATTTTTGAAGTAATTTGAAAGTTATTTTTTTAAATATCAGCCGAAGCACTTAAAAATATTAAAAGGGTAAGGGAAGTTTTGTATTAAGTGAAGTTTATTCTCGATAGAATATATCCTTGTTGCTCTTTAGTTGAAAATTTCAAAAGGACATATGTGTACGCTCTGTGCATAAAACGCTTTGATTTAAAAGATTTTAACTTGCACTCAATCTATTCAAATTCGTTTTATTTCACAAAGTATGTATTCAATATTTAATCGTTTTAAAGATCCATCAAGAACTATCGCAGAAATATTTATTTTAGTGAACAATTCTTACTTTAGTTATTAAGAAAATATTTATACCTTATAAATAGATATTATAATGTTTTGATAAATATATAAAGTGTTTATGTTCAATTTGTGCCAGATTAATTCTAGTTGAAGTTGTCAAATTGACAGATTCAATATTCTACACTTTTATTAACAAAAAAAAAAAAAATTAAAGTTGTTTTTAATCACTGACGCTCGCACGACTTTGGCAATTGTAAAGTTCTTTTCTCTGCTTGGCAGTTTAATTATTTTTTTCTAGGCTTGTACTTTTAATTTGTAATACAATTTTAATTAATTGTAATCATATAGTTTTCAAAGTATACCTCAAAAGATTAAATAAAAAAAATATTAAAAAATTGAATATTTTCGTGAAATTAAAAATTTAGTGCATTGATGGAAAAATAGAGATCTCTGGACGTAATAACAAATCCATGGGAGTCAGGTGATTAAATAATTATAAAATTGTTTAAGAAAATAATTATAAAAGTGTTAATAAAGTTAAAAGAGATCAAGTACACATGCACCCTAGAACTCTACAGTATTTGGTTTAAAACTCAATATGGTAGTTTTTTAAAAGTAAAACGTCTTGCGTTTTTCATCACTTTATTAAATAAAAAAGGGTGTCTCAAAATTAACGCAAGATTTGAACTAAATAAAAAAAAATGTTTTTTTTTTTTAAATTGTTATTTTTTTTATTGAATCGTAAAGTACACAGGATAGGGTTATGTATGGAATAACACATCGGGCAAATGGCCTCCACGGCTTTACTGGCACATATGCACTCTTTTGTCGAAATTTTCATGACCATTTTGCATAAACGTGGCTGAATTTCGTTGATTCAGCTTTGAATGTCCTCCTTCAATGCACGCGTGCGTGTGGGCTTGTTGGCATAGACCTTTGACTTCAAATAACCCCATAAAAAGAAATCCAATGGTGTTAAATCACACGATCTAGGGGGCCAATTCTTATCACCGAAACGGGAGAGTACACGGCCAGGAAATGTCCAGTGCAGTAATTGAATTGTTTCACGGGCTGTATGGCATGTGGCATCTCCTTGTTCAAACCATTTTTACTAACCCTAAACTATCTGCTGTCAAATGTTTTTTTAATAGGGTTGCCAACACTTTACTACACGAATGGTGGTACATTTAAATCTTGCGTTAATTTTGGGACACCCTTTATAATTAAGAAACTAATATTTGTTTAGTAAATAGATTTTAGCAAATTCCCTTTAAATATTCTTCATAAAAATTTAGTTTGAAATGCGATTTTTTAAAAAAATGTATTATTGTTTTATGTCATTTAAATATTAATATAATATATACCAGACGAGTTCATAAAAAAAAATTGAAAGTAAATTTAAATAAGAGATAAATACAAAAAACATTGTTAAATTAGTTAAATTTAGTTATCTTATTTCATTATCAAAATTGGTTTGATAAATAAACACGTTAAAAACTCCCTCTGGTTAGAGAAAAAAATTAAAATCTCAAAAACAAAAATTGAAATCCCCCAGGGATTTAACCTTTCATCAAAACCAATATAACACCCATTAACCATAAACCAATATAACACATAAACAAAAACTCCCATTATTCAATATAAAAAACTTCCTGTTTATATTTCCTTTTATAAAACCCAAAAACACAACAAACCGACTTCTTTCCAAAATCCAAACACAGGTTCTAACCATTAAAAGATTTTATATCCTTCCATCCCAGAAATCACCATAGCGCGTCGATTTTCCGCTTTCATTGTTATACGCCTGAGCATTCGCCTATTAAAAGATGAATCCATTCGAATCCGTTCAGACGTGGCAGCAGACTTCTGCCGCGTCTGAACGGATTCGACGCCTTCTCTAACTCGATTTAATATTCCGCATGGCCCGCGCGTCTGGATCTGCCTTCAGGGCGGAGGAACCTGAAAGTGCGGGAATTTTCCGGTTTGATAATGATTTAAGAAAATCGGAAACAACGCGTATGGAATGAATTTTCATGCAAAGGCAGGTTCTGGGGGTGTTTTGGACTGGAAATGGCTGGGGAAATTTCCTGCTGGCTCAATGATTTGGATGGTGAATTGTATATAGGAAATTGTTGGGATACAGCATTTTGTAGGGAGTGGGTGTATGTAGACTGTTGAAAATTATTACGACCTTGCACCAAAATGTAGTACCCATTTAGATGCAACCAACATCTAGTGCTTAGTTTCACCATTTTACGGTTCGACGTTGCACCATTTAGTGGTAAAACCTAAAACTCATATTTTCGCTTCACTATTTTATGGTGAAACATTAAACCGTAATTCGAGTTATCGTTACTCCATATTATGTTGAAACGCCGGAATAATTTGTTGGATATTCTGGACGATTTTGTAGCGAAACCGGCCACCCTCCGATCGCAAGATCACTACTTCTTTTGTTAACTCCACCGTCCGGGCTCGAACTAGCAATCCTCTGATTACCAGCTGAACGCCTTTATCCACTATACAACCGGGCCCGTAATGCAAGAGGATTGAGGGGTTTTCCCGGTTTGTAGATTTTGCGAGATTTCGGGTGCAGTTTAGGAGATTGCACCATTTTTTGGTAAAAACTGAGCTATTCTCGATCAAGGATTTTTGGTTCAACCTAGATTGCAACAAAATATGGTGCAACGTTGAACTGAAATTTGTAACAGTGTAGAAATGACTATTTTCATGGTAACGTGACAGTGCGTAATGGGGGGGGGAGAGGGGTTTACAAAAGTATGAAAAATAGAGAGACATAATAAATGAACATTCCCTTGTTAGATTTGTGTTTTTTAAAGGTATTGTTGAAACAAACATGTAAATATTTTCTTTGAAATTCCGTTGTAAAATTTATTTGTTCTATAATAGAAATCACTGTTAAATATATGTACTGAAAAATACTTAAAATGTACTAATTTTTTAGTAAATTCGATGCTTATCATGGTTCCGAATACATAAGTTTCAATTTTGAAAAATACATGTACTCAAAAATGAGTACAATGAGTAAAGATGAATGAAAAGAGCAGAAAACATAGGCTGCCTTCAAAAATCCCTTTCAATAAATATCAACAATTACAACCAAGACTCACCCGTACTCGAACCCAGATCCTCAGGCGCTGTAATCCAGAGCCTTAACGGTTAAATTACCTGGGCGACTTGAAGAAATTATAAACAGAAGAAATGTTAAAAAGATGGGTCAAAAGAATTGGAAGTAAGATAGTTGAGTTGTATTAACTCAGTTTGTCCAAATAATGTGGAAAACCATATTCTGAACAATTTATTTATAATACATAACTATATGTTTAAAAGCAAACAATTTAAATTCGTCGTGAGGTTCATAAATGTTTGCAAACTGAAAATGATTTTGGTGATAATTTTTTTGTTCTTTGTACTTTCTACATATTCATTTAATTTTATTTAGCCGATCAGAAACTTAGTGAACGTCAGTGAAAATATTGAGAACTAAACTAATATTAAGAAAATAAATCGGGAATTGTTTCTAAATAATTTATGGCAGTAAAAGAGAGATGTTTTAAAGTTTCGATTAATTTTATAACAGTTTTAAATTGGTTAGTATGGACTTTTGTAAACTTATAGTTTTTAAATATAGGATTAAATCACCATTTTTTCCAAATATAATTTTAAAGTAATTATTTAGACTTTATAAAATTACTTATTTTTTCGAAGCTGAATCCAATTGTGGGTATTCAAAAAGAGAAATATACGAAAGCCTTTACGTATCATACAAGTAGCTTTTGCATACTTAACGCTTAGAGAACGCTATAAATAGGCTAAAATAAAGAAGAATTAGGATTTTTTGGAAATTACTTTTAAATTTGGTTCTTGTTTTTAAATTTCAAGTTTTTACTCATATTTGGTTTTGACATTTTCATAAAAAAAATTATGTTCTGTTGTACTATGTTGTACTATATGTTTGCTGGGCTATGTTATGCTTTAGATACGTTTAATGTTTTTTTAAAGTTTTTAAGATTAATGTATTTTGATTAAATGAAAGTTTTGAGTTTCATAAGGTGAAAAAATTATTAAATATTCCATTACTAATATTTTCAGTAGATATTTACAGTTTTTTTATTTTCTGTTTAAAAATTACTATAAAAAGTTATTACTTATAGGAGGTAATTTTCAGTCTTTCTGTAATTCTTATTAAAAATAGCATACTTAGACAATACTATAAATCGTAAAAAAAATCTCTGTTATAATTAGCTATTTAATATCCCATTAGTAATATTTTCAATAGATAAAAAAAGTTTTTTTTATTTTCTGTTTAAAAATTTCTATAAAAAGTTATTACTTATAGAAGGTAACTTTCATTCTTTCCGTAATTCATATTAAAAATAGTATACTTACACAATACTATAAATTGTAAAAAAAATCTATGTTATAATTAGCTATTTAATATCCCATTAGTAATATTTTCAATAGATAAAAAAAGTTTTTTTTATTTTCTGTTTAAAAATTTCTATAAAAAGTTATTACTTATAGAAGGTAACTTTCATTCTTTCTGTAATTCATATTAAAAATAGTATACTTACACAATACTATAAATCGTAAAAAAAAATCTATGTTATATTTAGCTATTTAATATCCCATTAGGAATATTTTCAATAGATAAATTTTTTTTTTTTATTTTCTATTTAAAAATTTCTATAAAAAGTTATTACTTATAGAAGGTAACTTTCAGTCTTTCTGTAATTCTTATTAAAAATAGTATACTTACACAATACTATAAATCGTAAAAAAAAATCTATGTTATATTTAGCTATTTAATATCCCATTAGGAATATTTTCAATAGATAAAAAAAGTTTTTTTTATTTTCTGTTTAAAAATTTCTATAAAAAGTTATTACTTATAGAAGGTAACTTTCATTCTTTCCGTAATTCATATTAAAAATAGTATACTTACACAATACTATAAATCGTAAAAAAAAAAATCTATGATATTTAGCTATTTAATATCCCATTAGGAATATTTTCAATAGATAAAAAAAGTTTTTTTTATTTTCTGTTTAAAAATTTCTATAAAAAGTCATTACTTATAGAAGGTAACTTTCAGTCTTTCTGTAATTCTTATTAAAAATAGTATACTTACACAATACTATAAATCGTACAAAAAATCTCTGTTATATTTAGCTATTTATGTGCATGGCCTGTTATAATATTATTAAGCATTTTTTCAAAGTAACTCTTTATTTTCGAATGATTTAATTTTAAATTATGGTATTCATTTAATAAATTTCATGAATTAATTTTATTAAATTTTTTATGCATTTAGTATTGGCTTTAAATTTACCTTATATTAATATATTATTCTTATGTAAGTCCTCTATTAAAACCAGTTTGAAAGTTTTTATGTTTCAGATTTTTATAATCAGATTATATTGCAGAAAAAACGATTTTTAAAACCTCAGTAATTTATGTAATTAGGTTCATTTAAGCATTAATAATAGCATATTAAGGATAATTGTTTTTACCTGGAAACATTATTTATAAAAATATAAATTATAATTTAATACAAAACAGAAATAAACAATAACGTATTGTTTTATAATCGATTAAAAGAAAACTTTCTAAGGCTACATTTAAGCCGAAATTTTCTTTTTTTTTAAATAAGGACACAACCCCCTTTTTGACAAAGATGTTTGTTTAAATTTCGTGCCAAACACGATCCTCGGATTATCCGCACTTTCCCCAAAACAAGAGGAAAAGCATCGGGGAAATAGTTTTTCCCCATCTTGTTTGCCTTTTTGCACGTCTAACCGTTTTTGGACGCTTCATAGCTTTCGAGATTTAATCTTCCCCAGAATAAAATAAACGCTTAACAATGATGGAGGATAGAAGAAAGGGACCGAATATATTTTCGTGTCACCAGCAGATGCGTTTGCTTCTATTGACTCTGCAGAAAAAGCTGCTAATCCTGCGTATCGAGCAGAAACTGTGAAGGATATTTGTGTCCATAAGCTTTGTATTCGCTCCATTGGGTTTTAGGGAAATTGAGTTAAAATAGGGAAGAGTAGGGAATAAGGTAAGACGGGATTCGATGAAATAAGCTCCTGAATAGAGTTATTTTCCGATGGATTAAACAATTTAGGCAGTTTATTTAGGCAGTTTGCGAAACATCGCATTTTTATTCGAAGAACAAGTACTGTATTAAATTTTGGGTTATTTTCGATTAATATTTAATATTATAATTATAAAAAATGCATGTTAACATCAATGATAATATTTTTTGTTTGAAAATAGTTTGGCTTTATTAAAAAGAAAAAATAAGAATTTTTGCTAATAGACTTTTTGTATTTTTAAATACATTTTGATAGTTTTTTTAATGCCTGTTTTAATTTTATCATCAAATATGTTTAGGGGAATTTTCATATATATTTTAATTTTTTTCAAATATATTTATATTAAAAAATTTTAGGACGATTTTATCCTTCAATAATTTCATAAGTTTTAAAATATGTTTTGATATTTTAAATTATTTTAATAATTTGAATTATTTTGATATTTTAAATTATTTTAATAATTTGAATTATTTTGATATTTTAAATTATTTTAATAATTTGAATTATTTTGATATTTTAAATTATTTTAATAATTTGAATGATTTTAATAATTTGAATTATTTTGATATTTTAAATTATTTTAATAATTTCAATTATTTTGATATTTTAAATTATTTTAATAATTTCAATTATTTTGATATTTTAAATTATTTTAATAATTTGAATTATTTTAATAATTTGAATTATTTTGATATTTTAAATTATTTTAATAATTTGAAATATTTTGATATTTTAAATTATTTTAATAATTTGAATTATTTTGATATTTTAAATTATTTTGATATTTTAAATTTTAAGGATTTTTAAAATACTTTTGTTTTTAAAAAATAATTTTAATATTTTAATTAAAATATATTTTTGTTCTTTTTCAATAATTTCTTAATGTGTTCTAATATTTATTTTAATATGCATTTAAATTTTCGTTTTCTTGTATGTATTTCTATACTACATATTAAAAATTTCTTTTTGGTTGCAAAATTCTATTGCATGATGTATGCATGCGATATAGCAGACTGTATTTAAAACATTATTGCAAAAACGAATACAACACAGACTTATTGAAACTTTACTGCAAATTAACGTTTTACAGAACAATGAAATAACGTTGTATTAAACAAAAATTAATGTATCATGTTTCCAAAGCAATTTGATTTTCCCATAGCAACTCATTAGAGTTGCTACTAAAAATAAACAAAACGATAAAATAACAGTAATTTCTACGATGTCACAAAAGAACTTATAAGTCATATTGGTTAGAATATGTTGTTACCTGGAGCATAAAACAATATTTTAACAGAACTAATATATCAATCACCAACACGCAATTTTCAAGGTTGTTCCCAAATATGAAGCTTTATACTTTTTATATAAACTTAATAAAAAAATAAAAAACCTTATTATTCATTTACATAAAAATTTATTTTACTATTTTTAAAATAAATTATTTTGCAAAAATATGCAATTGAACTGCATTGAATTTATTACTGTCATTGTTACTTTTCCAAATTATTTAGGGATCGTTTGTAGAACTCAAGCGTTATTGCTTAAATTTATTTATAAATTAAGATTAATCTCGAAATTTGACCATCATCTTCTACCTTAGGGGGTCGTTGCACCTTAAAGGATATTCAAATTTACTTTGTTTTACGAAACACATTTATGCAATCCAAATCTCCTGTACACACACCAAAATACATCATGGGGATTTAGAGCAGGAATTTGCTTAGGCAAATAATTTAATTTCATGATGTTAATTGCTTAGAGCTTTCGCAAACATTATTTTCGAAAGAAAATTACGCATGAATATGAATTGCACAAACAATTTAAGCATTAATAATTTAAGTAATTCAAACATGTTGATTAAGTTGTTTTCATTAAATTTGGCGAAAAGCGTTTTCAGTTTGAAAATGTCTCTTGCATTGATATCTTAGAATAACACATCTATATAAATGGATTTGAATATATATTAAAGTTCTGCCATCTAAGGTTTTGAATGGATAATTTGAGACTATTGAAATTTAGGGGAATTAATTAAAATAAGATGTTTAATATTTAGAACTGCGAACGGGAGTTGTCGGGTGAAACACAGGTGTATTAAAAATCTTCCCTACATTAAAGTGGAGGGGGGGGGGCATTTAATAGTATATAACTTTATGATAAATAAAAAAATATGATATTAATATTTGTAAATTATTTTTTATGGATGTTCTTTTTTTTTAAATTTCATAGTATTAAAAAAAAGTTATTGTAATAGAACAACTTAATTAAAATTAGTTTAGTACTTAGTTTATATATGAAACATCCCTTCTTGATTGACATCGCGTCGAATGTATTATGTCCAGCGATGTCTGGCCAGGAGACCATAGTGGATATACATTGGGCAGGATAGAACATAGATAGAACAGGATATAACAGGATAGAACAGATAGAGACCAAAGGAGCAGACAATTATAATTCAGGTTATAATGTACAAAATACTTTTTATTCTGGAAAAAGAATATAATGGACGCACAAAAAAAGTAACATACCAAGAAGGGATTAAATGATATTTTTCTAATATATATGTGTCTTATATTTTTATTGAAGTTTTAATAGCTTTTAAAATATATTAGATAAAAACCATATAAATTTAGTTATTAAAATTATTAGTTTAATAATTATTTTTTTGTTTTAACATTTAAGTACTTATATTTTTAAGTATTACATGAAATAAAAAATATCATATATTTATTAGAATGCTAAAATACTGAAATAGGTTTTATACTTCGTAAAGAAGTTTTAAAGTGTAAGGAATACATGCATATATATATGAAACACTGGTGTAATACTGGGTGAAACACTGGTGTATTAATAAGCTTTCCTACATTAAAGAGGAGGTGGGGGGGGGGGGGGAGGAGGCATTTAATACCAAGAAGGGATTAAAGGATATTTTGATAATATATATGTATCTTATATTTTCATTGTAGTTTTAATAGTTCTTAAAATATATTAGATAAAAACCATATAATTCTTTTTATTAAAAATATCAGTTTAATTATTATTTCTGTATTAACATTTAAACACTAATATTTTTAAGTATCACATGAAATAAAAATAAATATCATATATTTATTAGAATGCTAAAATACTGAAATAGGTTTTATACTTCGTAAAGAAGTTTTAAAGTGTAAGGAATATATATATATATATATATATATATATATATATATATATATATATATATATATATATATATATATATATATATATATAGTAATGTTTCGTTCGAATAAAAGAGATTTTTAACATTCCCTAAAGCAATGAATAAACAATTTATTCCATCCCCCTAATGTATCTTTTATCAAAATTGAAATAATAATCCATACCGCCATCAAAATCTAAATCCACGTGTAAAATGAGCTTCAAACCGATTCATCACATACCTTCGAACGGGTGGTTCAGCCATCCCACACCAATTAGTGCACTCTGCCTAAAAGCTCGTACGTGTTTGCGGACAGCACGGGTTTACAGCGACGTGTTTGAGTATTTAATGGAAAGCGATTCGTGAAGGATGATGAAAACCTTTCTGCCTCGGGCAGTATTTGCTGAGCTTCCGAAGATGCATTTGTCTCCGCGTGTGTTCCGCAAATGCATATCTATGCATTTCACTAGCTCCCTGTAGATATATACGGGGGGAGATGTTTGTGGGCATAAACAGCGCAGATTGACGTTGATGGCACTGGAGCCGTCACAGGGATTTATGACTGCCATGCATCAGCGATGGCGCTGCTTGAAAGGATTTTAAAAGTGGTTAGATTTGTGGTCTGAGGGGGCAGAGGGGTTATTTATGTAATATTTATGGGGAGGTTGCAGTCTTTGTGGGGAGGATGAGGAGTAAACATGTGTCTTTTGCAATTTTAAAAACGACTATTGCCCATAATTTTTACAATTTATACACTGTTAAAAATAGGTATTCAAAAAAAAGTAAAATTTACTCATTTTTGATTTCATTTAAGACAATTGAAGACATTGATTAAATTTGGAAACATTCATTAAATTTGAAGATATGTACTCAAAAAATGAGTACAATGAGTAAAAATGAATAAAAAGATCAGTTGCTTGCCTACAAAGGTTTCCTTCATAAATAACTCTAAATAAATATCAACAATTACAACACTTACCGGAAATCAAACCGGGATCGTCATGCACCGCATTACAGTGCCTAATCTGTTGTACTTCCAAGGCGACGTGAACAGGCTATAAACAGAATAAATGTTAATAAGGTGTGCCAAAAGAATGGGAAGTAAGATAATTGAGTTGTAATAACTCGGTTTCCATTTCAGCAATCGACATCAAATAATGTGGAAAATCATCTTCTGAACAACTATTTTAAGTTTGCCAGGTCGTTTTTATAAGATGGCTTGAACAGAAGCTGATATTAGCAATATTAAACCTCACTGCTCATTTTTGGGAAAGTAAGGTTACTTAAAATTGAATACAGTTTTTCAGTCCCTCATAGTCAAATTTAAGTACGGTTACTTAAATTTTGCCGCTCATTTACGATAAAATTGTACTAAAAAACCGTGTATGATCTGGTAGTTATTTTTAAGTACATTTTTTACAGTGTACAATATTTTTAGTGCGTTGAGCATTTATTTGTATATTAAAAATGCCTATTTGTACCTAAAAATAATTTAAAGTTTTTTAAATTTTTTTTTTAAATATAAATATAGCGCACACGAGTTTTAATTATCTAAATGGTTCTGTTAAATAGAGTAAAAATAATAAACGTTTATTAACCAATCTCATTTGAAAGCAGATTGAAATCCGTTTTTATATCAAACATGAACAGAAGAATTTGGGTAAGAAATCTCAAGTAAATTTCCCCATAATGTTTAATAAAGATAGTTCTATGTTTTCATTCCACTTTATTTATCTCATTTTATTGAATATAATTTTTTTACATTGAACTATAAGGTAGTAAAGATTATTTTTGCGATTTTAATATAAAGCCAAGAAACATAAATATATTATTTGTGAATTTATAATTAAAAACAATTTTTATTAATTTGTCTATTGAAAATATCGGTTAATTAAATATTTACATTTAAAAAAACACGTCACTTCTTGGCGTTACTTAAAAGTTTTTGTTATTTTTTTAAAAAATACTAATTAAAAAAAATCTTATTTAAACTATATACGTTTTAATAGACAAACACAGGTTTTTTAACTAAATAAATTAAATAAAGTTGGAATAATCCTGTGTAGATAGACTCATTTTTCTGCATTAAAAAAAGGTTTAGAAAGCGAAGTATAGACCGGTAGACTCATTACAAAAGGAGGTCGTTAAGTAAAACTATTTTTAATGAGATCGCCTAAATAGGAGTAAGGTGAAGTGCACAAAAGTTTGCTCCTATTTATTTCATGAGAATTTTATTTATGAAATTTATGCACTAAATACATAAATTAATTTAATATGTTTTAAATATTGGGATGGCATCAGTTTCCTATTATTATGCATCTGTTTCATGTTCCTATAAATTAATATTTATACATGGCGTTTGTTTTACTTTACAATTGCAAATTAAAAAGAAAATAAGATAAGTAGCATTGGAATAATCTATCTTTTTGTAAAATCATATTGAGTGGCTAAGGATTAATGTAAAAAAGTAATTGCCATAATCAAATATTTTACCATTAAAATAAGTGTGAATAATCTTCATTATTGAGTAAGTGTCTAATAGTTAATTTTATTTCTTGATTTTTTAAAAATTTTTTTAAAGAAGGTTTATTAATGCTTTTGTGTGTACTATTAAAAATACATAGAAAATGTGAATATAATTGCATATTAATAATTGCTTTGCAAATATCACAATTTTGAAGGCTCAATATTTGTTCTGTTCTGTTGTCTACCAATTAGAAGTGAATTGAATTAACGACAAGTTATTTTTTTAATTACTTGAGAACCTAATTTTAGTTTTAGGATTTGAATACTCGTATATTTTATTCAAAAATAACTTCACAACTGATACTAAAATTTAGAATGTCACACTAAAATATGTATTATTTATTTAGTATTTTAAAGTAATTTCAAAACATATATTATTTTCCAAAAAAATCAATAAATGTTTTGACTAATGAGGGGAACAAAAATATTTTATTGAACATGTTTAATTTGAATTTAAAATTATATAATTTTCTAAAGAATATTTCTCACTTAAATTTTACTAATAATTAACGATATAAATATAACCAAATATAGTTTGGTATGTTTAAACATGATTCTGTTAGTAAGTTCTTTAGTAGTGTATATTAACTAGTATAAGTTATACGACTATAGTTAAGTCATATAAAAATTCATTTTAAAATATTTGGATGGAATCTTATTCATATAAATATAGAAAATATAAAGCATAAGATTTATTTCATATTAGTAGTTAACTATGTAATAATTTAAATAATAATAAATGTTAAATTCACAAAACAACAATCGTACATTCGATAGTTACGTTATACTTTTCAATCATTATTTTAATATATTATTGAAGACACATCTTCTAGTTTATTTTAACGTTTGTAATAATTTAAAGTAATTTTGAGGTTAAAATAAAATTAGGAAAAAATTGTCGTATTTTGATTCATTGGTTTATTTACGTTTAATTTTAGTTACCTTTAAAACTTATTTTTGTAAAAAGTTTTACTTTTATTTATTTAACTGCTGAATGAAATTAATAAAATAATTACTTGTTCTGCATTTTTGACCATTCAGATTTCATATATTTAGATGTATAGATTGGTTGTCAAATTATACTAAAAATTAATTTTATTTTATTTTTAAAAATATCTTTGTGTTGAATTTCATTCAAACAATCTTTAATTTATTTCCAAATTGATAAAATCTCATTTTGTTGTATAATGATTATATATCCTTCAGATTGTTTGTTATATAATATTTTGACATATTTATAAGAATAAGTGCTTTAAATATCATATATTATTATAAACTAGTTTCTTTTTATATATAATTTTTTACATTTAATTTCATGTTATAAAACTGTTAATTATATTAAATTTTCAGTAATAAATGCATTTAATATTCACATTTATAATTTAAAATTAATTTGTTGTGTTGTTAAATTCATAAATTATTCAAGTGCTTTTCCTTAAATAGTGAAAATTTTGAAATCTTTTTACAATGTTTTCTCGTAATTTATCAATTTATACCTTAATTGCTACGTATACTATAACAAATATAAAAACATACACCCAAGGAACGTAGCTTCAATATTTTCTACGTTTTCCAAAAAAAGTATGTTTCTTTATTACCCAGAGTAAAAATCCACAACATGCACAGTCATAAAATTATTGTTAAAATATGCTCGTTCACATTTTATGCATCCCAGAGGTATACGTGTTTTTCAACGAAAAATGTTGTATGGTTATAAATATAGTCGAAATCGTCTTTGAAAACATTCTCCTTTCTTTTTTAAAAATTCGTAAAAGATGCTTTTGGACGCTATCCCAATGGGGATGTAGTATCTTATAAAGAAAAAAGTTAATTTCGTACTCGCTGCTTGCTCTTCTTTAAGCTATTTAACTCGGTTTACTTTGAATATTTAAGAGTGCGCTTCAAGTTCACTAGGGGAAGTAATGCAGTTTTTTCTTGGTGTGTTCACTAACAATCTCGCAAATATTTATATACACACTCTACTAAAAGAGTCACCTTTAACTATTTTTTTATTCTTAGAGGAAAGGGTTGAGATGGTTGTTGTTAGTAGAAACTTGTGCATTAATAAAAATTTAAAATTAATTTAACGGTTGGGTTTTAGATTTAACTTTAAAAAAAGTTTTATGTAATGTGTAAGTGAAATAGTTTTTTTTAAATAAAATATACACAAGTGTTTTATACTGAATCGTCTTATTATGTTGCGTAGAAGATAGTTTTGGATTATTGGTTCGATATAGATAACGTAAAAAGATAAGTACTTTATTGATATAGGAAAATATGCATTTGCAAAAATAATTTTAGGTTTATTTTAAAGAATATTTATGATAAAATACATGTTTATAAGTATAATGAAATGATACATAAAATAGTATTTCATAGAAAATTTAATGATTTAATTTTTTAATATCCATTGACTTTTAATAATTATATTATATTTGGGCAAAAATTACAAACATAATTGTTTGTTCAAAGTGTTTGGATAATATTACAGATTATTTATCTAATTTTGTATTGGTTCTAATAAATTTCTTTCTTTTATACGAAAATTTAAGAGATATAACTGTACAATTAAAATCTTTGAATTTAGAAACTCTCAAATAGGCAAACGTTTTGTTTTTGTTATTTTAAATATTTTCTGTAAAAATATCGTCTACAGAGAGGACAAGTAGTTGTAAACAATTATATTTATTGATAATTACAGCTTAACCAATACAATACATTACCAACTATCTATAGATGGTGATTCAAATGTTTTTTAATTTTTTTTAAATTTAATACCAAATCAAGTAATTGGTTCAGAATAAAACGATTATCATAATGTAAGGTTTTTTTTTTAGCAAATAAAAAAGTTTAGTTCAACATTTTACTTGTAGATGGCGCTGTTATTCTAAAGTCAGAAGCCAGTAACAAAATACGAAAACGTGGGTTAAATTCTTTGGACAAATTTGTAAGTAATTTTTAAACCATCCTGTTCATTAGTTTGTAACCGTTAATAACTTTCAAATATAAAACACAAAGTATGAACAAACTGTTTTGTTTCTCTAAATGATAAATAATATTCACCAGTATTATGCGTGCGAAATATATGCTTTTGTTTTGGCTAATGTTAACTAGTCAGTTCATTTCTTTATTATAATATTCTTCAACTCTCCAAGTATGTGTCAGTCCGTTTAAGTCAAGCTTTGATATCAACTGACGATGACGCAATTAAGTTCGTATTTTAGGAAAATTGAATACTGCCGTAATTAAATTTCAAAACACAACCCCCATGAATCTATTTAATTAAAGGCTCCTCTACACACAAAGAAGAAAGAGTGACAAATTCCCCGCCAAACTCTTCCACCCACTCGAGGCTTTTGTGTCAATTTTCCTTTTCGTTAATAACTCTTCAAATGGCACTCTCGGTGATTAATCGCCAAATCAGTTAGTCTCCCCGCCACCTGTTTCTAAAATAATGGACCTCGAATGCTTCGATAAGTCTTCAATGCTCCAGCTGAATTAATGAATTTCCTTTTCAAAATAAGTCGAAGGAAATGAATTAGCAGTAATTTCCATGGGAAGAGCTATTAGTAGGACTTTTAATTGCATATTATGACTGGATGACACCTATGGGAGACGGAATTACTCGTCCCAGAATGATTTGATCTCCTTTGAGTAATTATATTGATTGTTATGACATCCTGTCAGTCATGAGAAGAATCGCTCGTAAACGTCTTTTAGTTTCGTGCTGTGAATTTCTGTTGCATTTCAAGTGTCATATAGTATTTTAGGAAATTGATGATAACATGCTTTAATAAAATTATTAAATATTTGTTCATCGGCTAGGTAAAATAAGGAATACCAATATACAAGTCACAGCTTAATCGGAATGTTAGGAAGCATTATTTTTTTAATAGAGTTATTGACAAATGGAATGGTTTGCCTGAATATGTTGTTAATTCTTCAGGGGTGGGTGGATTTAAAAAAAACAATTGGATCGGCATTGGGGAATCGTGAGGATGATGGATTGACAGGACCAACCTTGCTGGGCCTAGAGCCTGTAGTTGGTCGACATTATTTGTATTTGTATAAGTTTTGTGAATCAAATATATTATTTTAGTAGTAAAAATTCGTTTTGTGGGTCTCAAATGCAACGTATCTTAACATTAAGGGGAAAAAGGGAATTTTTCTTAATTCATTTGATTTTGAAATGAATTCCTTTGTAAAATTCTTTTTCACCATATTATTTTATCCAAGCTTAATGTTTCTCAAGACTATTTTCAAACATAATATTTTTGATGAATGTTGAAGGGTCTGAATGAGACAATCATAGAAGTGTTATTTTGTATTAAAAAAGTCTCGATATTTCTGACAGAGTCAATGACATGACAGCAAAGCATTAGTGAATCAATTACAGTCTACAATATATCTCAGCTCCAAATTAAACGTCGAATACGCATTTTTTCGTTTTTATAATTCTAAAAAAAAGTTTATTATTTGAATTAAAACTCAAAAATATTGCGAGTACCTTTTTTACAAGTTGTTCAAGAACCAAGCGATAAGTGATTTTTCAGGGAGTAACTGAAAGGATTTCAAGATTACGACTACGAATCCATTTGACATAATAGATATAATACGATGATTTCATTCATATAAAGCATACAAATATAAAAAGTTTCAAAAACTATTAATCTTTAAATGACTTTTCCTCCCCGAACTCTTTCTTTTAAAATTGTTTCGAATATTAAAATTTGATTTCTAAAATCCATCAGCTTAATGTATTTTGTTAAAACTGGGTCATAAATCCGTCTGACAAAGGAACCCAATACAATGATTCCAATCATGGATATATACCTGTTCCTATGATTTATTCGGAGCTTCCATCATCGAACTAAAGTAGTAATCGATATGAAAGAAAAGAGAATGAAATCGATTACATCTTGAAATATTTCTAACGATTAATCAATGTTTTAACCAAACGATTTGGGTTTGCCTGGAAATGACGTTGTGCACTGACGCTAGTTAAATGTGCAGACGTATCGATCAAAACTTTCTTGATACTGATACTATTGTGTTTTCCATTTATGTTGCAATTTGATTGATTTATAGAATTTTTTTTACCTAAACAATGCGAATGATATTCTTTTTAAACTATGAAAATATTATGAAATTTAATAATTTACTATAAATTATTAAAAATTAAAATGTTTTATTTAGTTTAAAAATTAATACTTTAAAGTTAGATATTAATAATTTATCTTATCGGCTCAAACTTTTAAACTTACATCTACTTTTTTATATATTTATTTTCAATGTTATAGTTTAGATAGTATGTTCACTAAAAAATAAATATAAATTATAAACTGTTTCCTAACCCTTATTTTTGGATAATGTAGATATACTCCATCAAACAATTCATCATAAAACCATCATTCAAATTGTGATATTGAAGATGTTTTGCAGGTTTTATAAAGGGTATACAAAAAAACCATGGAGTTCTATGGAAGTTTTTAATTTTTCTGCATAAAACCTTTACACAAATCTGCATTTTCTTTCAATAATTTCTGTGTTTCAAAATTAAAGGTTTTTCACAAGTTTTTCTGGGTTATATCAATCAGGTTTTATGATTGATATTGAAAATAAAACTAAACCTAAATGTTTATAGAATTTCCACAAACGAGGTTAGCTAACTGTTATCAGTGAAACGCGTTCTTTAAAAATAAATTGTCTCCAAAAGGTTGTTTATACAATTTCAAGCAAACGCCACAGCGGGTAAGGTCATTGGTATCTTGATAGAAATTTAATTTTATTAAGAATTTGTTTGATTTTTTCCGTTTTGACTATTATTTGTATGTTAGTGAATAAAAATGATTCGGATAAAAGTATCGACGCCAGGTGTTTTCCGTATTGCTCAGTAGACATTTAAGTAATTGCAAGATCAAGAACCAGTTGGAAGAGGAAAACACCGACAATGGTGGTATGTCTGTCACTCAACTGTCCCAAACTGGCCTACATCAAGCTTGTAGTAAAGACACCTGGGTAATATTTTATTGTTATATATGACATAAATTTCTACCCCGGTGTCATCTTGAGTTTGGATGAGGAAATTACGAGATTATTTACAAAGATTATATGACTTAAGTGTTAGAAATGACCCAAAAGGAAGGATTCGTGTATTACAGGTGAGATGGCATTGATGGACTGCAGGCTACAGAGATTGGACTACATGAATTGATGAACCTAAATTGATGTCGCGCACCATGAAAATGTATATTGTTCCTGACATGGTACAATTAACCCCTGATTAAGTTTTTATCCAAATTTTTCTTAATTCATCTTTCTTTTAATTTCTTTAGTATGTTAGTTTTTATTTATGCCATTGTCATTTGAAGGCTCATTGCGTTGATCAGAAATGGCTTATTGATTCAAATAAAATTTCTTTGAACGTTTCCATATAATTTTTGGCCTTTCTGTGTGTTTTGGAATGAGATGGATTGTTCCAAAAGTATACTGCAAGGTTTCAAGTACGAGTTCTTGGAAGTGGTGCAAAGTATTCATACCCCTAGGTAGACTGCAGGGGTTCAAGTATGAATTATTGAAAGTGGTACAACGTATTCATACCCCTTGGTAACTTTGCTCCACTTTAATATTATTTGTCTTTTACCTTATTACAGATGATTTCCACTTTACATTCTTTCAAGGGCGGATCCAGAGATTATTGTTAGGGGGGGGGGGGGTAATACAGTATATTGTTATCATGAACACTAAATTTGACGCCCCCCTTCCCCCCTACGCTATCCAAGCTACTTGATAATCGAAAGTTTTTCCGTTACTGGAAAACCTACATTGAAATTTAACATTTCTGAAATGATTACTTTAACTTTTTTTCATTCCCTTTTCATTTAAATTTTAAAAATATTAAATTATTTATTTCTCTATAGAAATTAAAACAAGCATACTTTGAGTAACTCTGTGTACGGGAGGGGGGGGGGGAGTATTGGGAAGTTTTAAAGAGCGTTAAGCAATGCATATATATCACGATTCGCAAAAAAAATTCTTAGTTTGAAATTTTTCATTGCCTAGGTGACATTTGAAAATATAATATTAGATGTTAGGGAGGGGGGGTAATTTCCCCTTTACCCCCCCCCCCACAGCTGGATCCGCGCTTGCATTCTTTATGTATGATATCTCAATAAAGCACATACCAAAAATCGTTTTGTTTGAAGCATATTAAGTACCCTGTAGGATATCAATGCCCATTTTCCCATCACCCCTGCTTGTTTGTAATAGAACAACCCATGCATATAACTTGTAACATAGTGGTGGCAACACCCTATTCATTCATGTTTACAATATTCATGTGATTGGTCGTGTTTCGTCCCAGTGGGTCAATATCGTCGGCACCCACTTAAATGTTCCGTTTTAAATATTATCTTAGCTTGAACATAAAGTTTAAATATATTTCAATAATGTCATGTCTATCCTCTTGTGTTCATTTCTTTGCTAAAACACCTACATACCCAAAAACTGAAGTTTAAACAAATATTTAAAACAAACGGAACAAAGTTAATCCTTTTGACAGTAGTTGATATATAGTTAATTTAATTTATCGACGTTACAAAAAACTTTCTTAATACAATCGGAAAGATTTAAAAAAAAAAGTAAGTTGAATGCATTATTCTTTTTGAACAATGTTAATAAATAGTTTAACTATTTAAACAGTTAAAAAAAGTTTACAGTAGTCCTTTTTATCAAACGCTTTAAAAAAAAACATGATTTATGGTAAACCATCACTGCTGATGGATTTCTTAGCTTACAGAGCAAGTCGGTCGATATATCCTCTACAGTAGAAAGTCGGGACAAAAACTTCCAATGATTTATCAAACGAAAAGTGACTTTCGATTGATGATAGATCTAAATGGTAGAGAACCTCACCAGAACATCAAACAAGAATGAAATTTGCATTCTTCAACCTCTCAATCTGTCACAAGTCTGTCCATTTTGTCTTTCTTTCCTGCCTCCCAGAGAAAAAGTAATTACTCCGTCTGTGATTTAAAAGTCCCGGTTCTAGACAATCAAGTTTCTTTTTTTTATCGGGAAGATAGTGCGTGGAATTCTTTTAGGATCTTTTCTCTGAAAGGAGCGAAATCGTTTTTCGGATTGGGAATTTCAGTTTTGCTTATTTTTTTTCCGTGTCGTCATCCGAAGCTGTAACGAAGCGCATCGCTCGGACTGCAAAGAAAATGGTTTTCCTGTCTTATAAATTTCATTCCCTGCGATTTAAAAGAAAGTGTGGGTTTTATGTTTTGTTTCCCCGAATCGGAGACGGTCAACGCAGCGAAATTTTGTTTTGGTGTTTGTCTGGGAATTCTGTGGAATTGCGTTATAGATTTTTTTTGTTTTTAATACTTAAAAACTGTCTTGTGGGGTAACCAATAATGCTGTAGTTATAATAGTTTGATATTAAACACAATAAATTTAATGATATAAAATCGGATTTATACATAAAAAATGTGTGAATGTAGATAAATGCGTTTTCAGGGAAGAATACAGACCAGAGCCTTATATCTGAAAATTGAAAGGATACTCATAAATTTGATATGCATTGAAATAATTTAAGAATATATACTATTTATGTAGAATATCAATGCCCATTTCCCCATCACCCCTGCTTGTTTAAAATAGAACAACCCATGTACCTAAACATGTAACTTAGTGGTGGCAACATCCTATTCATGTTGAAAAATCTTCATGTAATCAATCCTGTGTCGTCCCAGTGGGTCAATCCTGTAGGCACCCACTTAAATGTTCCTATCTTTAAATTTTATCTTAGCTTGAACCTAAAGTATAAATATATTTCAATAATGTCTTGTCTACCCTCTTGTATTCCTCTGCTAAAACACCACAATTTCATATATAATTCCTGCGTGTTAGTAATGCAGAAACTACAAATGCAGTTTCTAAAAAAAAAATTGTATTTGGTTTGTTTTAATATAATTAACATATGCTCTGTAGTGAAAATATTCCAATATTATACCTGGAACCTTGCTGATATTAAAATGAACAAGGTGCATATATGAAAAATATAGGTATATTCAAAAACTTTATTACGTCCTTTATTCCAGCCATTTAAGAAGATTTATAGACTTAAATTTAGTCATTTATAATTAACATACACTATTAAAAAAGAGGTTACAACAAGTAATATTAATTTACTTATGAGTTTCAGGGCTCTTCAGAAGGTTCACTATGCATGATGTTAAATATTTCGTGGTTTAAATGTTTTGATGTTTTGATGGTGTTGTCTGAAGTGTTGTCACCTGAAAGTGATTCAAAATTACGGTTAGTGGCTATTGGCATAGGTTCGGGGTGTATCTCGAAGGAAATAACCGAGAACATTACCACTTATTTTCGAATCGTGGTTCGATGACGACACCAACACCTGAGGTTGTACTCAATGCAACCTTAATAGGCATATGACACACAATTGAGGAGCATTCAAGCAACAACAAATATGTAGAAAACTATAAAAAATCAGATAAGCATTCAATTTTATAGAAAAGATAATATCTACCAGATGTTGTAAAAAAATATATATATTAATATTTTCAAAATATTCCTTTTCATTTCAAAACTTGAAAATATGGAGGTACATATAAATACATGATTTTATCAAACGATTTTGCGGTTTTCATCGATTTGCAAATTCGTGACATCTTCATTGCTCCTCAATTTTAGATTCATTATTGAGGTACAAGACATTTAACCAATAAATTGATATTGACTCTGCAGAAACTGGCTTTTAAAGTTAACTGTTTGGGAATTACTTGTCTATAAAGGGGACTTTCGGAAAAAGATTTAAGTCAAATTATATAAGTGCAGAAAATATTTATTCACAAGGGTAAATTTGTATGAACTATGCAATAACTAATTTGAATGCTGTTTAGACTAAAACTAGAGTAAAACTGAAAGAGAAGTAAAAATTTGTCAAAAGGAATTGCATAAGATATTAAGCCTGTTATTGAGAATTAATCTGCATTTTAAGAAGATTAGTTTTGAATAGTTTATTTTTTTTGTATTCGAATTTATTGCACACTGTTTATATTTTATTTTTGAAAGCAAAATATGTTTTATAAGATAAACTTTAGATCAGAAGTTTTGGAATTTTCTATTTAAAACAATCGAATTTTTTAAGACATAAAAATGTAAAAACTTTTTTAGATTTAAAGATATCACATACAACTGCTTAAAAATTTCATTAACAACTTTAAGATATTTTATTCATGTATTTAATTGTATTTGTTTAATTAACAAAAATAAAAGACAAAATTAAAATTAATTTTTTTAGCAATATCTATTAACTAATACTTTTATTGAGTTTTAGAGAGTATATTTTGAACTAGATAATTACAGTTTTCAGTAAATAAATTTAGAAATAAAAAAATTAAACTCTTTGCCGTTTTAAATGACTGCGAACCACACATTAAAATTGAGTTTTTATTATGAGCTTAATACTTTTAGAAAAATAAAAGTAAAGTCAGTTTCTGTGATCTTAGAACTTTAGGTATCAGTTTAATATATTTTGTTTTGAAACAGTTAGGTGACGCAGTTACTATGGAAGAAATTTAACACGATACGTTTTTGTACTGTAAATAAAATTAAGTCACAATTTGAAAATATATATGAACAAATTAAAAAAAAAACTTTGTTGACTCTTCGCTTCATAGTGGGTCTCAGAACACCTAAACCGGGAAATGTCATCTGATGATGGTTAAAACAAAACCATCATCATCCACTAATAAAACAGATAGTTAAAAATGAGTATCTGCACATACTCGTTTTTCTTTGAGTACAATTGCATCGTAAATGAGCGATGACGTACTCAAATTTAAGTAATTGTATTTTCTCAAAAATGATCAGCGTGAATTAATATTGCTAACCTCAGCTTCTGTGCATACCATCTTAAGAAAGCGACTTGACAAACTTAAATAGCTGTTCAGAAGATGGGTTTCCACGTTATTTGATGTCGATTGCTTAAATGGAAATTAAGTTATTACTACTCAATTATTTTGGCACCTTTTTCACATTTTTTTATTTATAACTTCTTCACATCGCCTGATAGTACAACCGATAAGACGTGGAATTGCAGTGACTGAAGATATGGGTTCGATTCCCGGGAAGTCTTGGTTGTAATTGTCCGTATTTATTGAAAGTGATTTATGAAGGCAGCCTATGTAGGCAAGCAACTGCTCTGTTTATTAATTTTACTCATTTTTGAGTACATATATTTTTTAAAAATGAAACTTATGTATTCGGAGTTATGATGAGCATCAAACGTATTAAAAAAATGAGTACATTTTACTTATTTTTGAGCACCTAATTTTAACAGTGCCTGGAGAGTGTGTGTTGCGGCCCCCATACTTCTGACCATCTTCAGATTTTTTTTTCAATCTACAAATCCATGCCCACTGGAGAGACGACAAGAGTCAAGGAAGATATTATTTAGTTTGTGGCATCAAGAACAAACTAATCGACTTTGTCATGGTTCAATTTCTTACTAAACATATATTTAGCCTATGAATTTTCTTATTAACCTTCAAGTGAATGTATTTTTCATAACAGAGTTACCAACGTATTTTACAGTCAAAGGGGATTTTAAATGTTGAATATTAAATTACTTACTGATATTTTGCTGTGTTTTTCAGGAAGATATAAACATGTGTACAATGGGAATAGTTAATGTGATGCGACGCCATGTTTTCATACCACTTGAGCATTTCAACCCATCTTATCCCATGGATACTCTTAGTTTGTCTCAATGGTATCTCAAAACCAAGTTAATGGTTATTTTAAGAATATGCCAGACTTCGAGGAGCCAGGATGGGCAGTAAACTTAATTTTTGTGGCTCTTTCGTAACGCCGACGACTTCCTACGATGTTACTAGTTCAGGGGACCAATGAGGGCCTAGTTGACTATATGGAGATCACCCAAAGTGACCACTCGGACAGGGACTTATCCATGGGGGGACTTTTGAACCCCACAAACTCTGTGCTACATTACCTTAGGCAGATTCTCATTGACACTCATTCTCTAAACTTCAAAAATTGACTTTCTCGTTTTTGAGAGTTTGATCTACATCCTCCGACAGAAGTGTCAGACAGCAAAAATGTACCAGAGAGGTCTAGCTTTAATTATATGTTAACTGATTATTTGTGAATTTAAATAGACTTAAATGATATTTTCACCTTCTTCTGGTGAGTTATTGTCTACCTTGTTTCTTCTCACATTCATAAAACTTAAATTGATGAATGCCTTGCCGAAGTGATTTTAGTTTTATTAAGTTAGAAATTTTTAGAATTCCTCCGACAGAAGTGTCAAATAGCAAAAAATGTACCAGAGAGGTCTTAGCTTTAACTATATGTTAACTGATTATTTGTGAATTTAAATAGTCTTAAATCGTATTTATACCTCCTTATCCAATGTCTGGTGAGTTATTCCCTACCTTGTTTCCTCTCACATTCATAAAACTTATTAAATTGATGAATGCCTTGCCGAAGTGATTCTAGTTTTAATAAGTTAGATATTTTTAGAATTCCTCCGACAGAAGTTTCAAATAGCAAAAATGTACCAGATAGGTCTTAGCTTTAACTATATGTTAACTGATTATTTGTGAATTTAAATAGTCTTAAATCGTATTTATACCTCCTTATCCAATGTCTGGTGAGTTATTCCCTACCTTGTTTCCTCTCACATTCATAAAACTTGTTAAATTGATGAATGCTTTCCCGAAGGGATTCTAGTTTTTAGAGTTTTGTGCTCAACAGCAAAAGATACGTTTCGGGTAAAATTAATATTTAATACACAGAGATATATATCATGAGTATGATTAATTTGACCTTAATGTTAATCTTAGTTATATTAAGTAGTAACCTTTTTGTATTATTACAGTTAACGTAATAGAACGCGCCAGGTGTACATTGCACCTGAATTTCCACGAAAAAAGAATTTTATCTATTTATGAGCAAGAGTTTGCGTGCTAAACTAAAATTAATTTTAAAATACAATACTCGAAGATGTTGCTTTCAGTTCTTCCTCGCAACCATATAAAATAGTCACGAATGGTAACAAACAAATATTTTTTTAAAATGCGTAACCATTTCTTTTTCTATATCCAGCGAGGGTGTATCCCTTTATGATGCACTCCCACTCCCAAAAATTTATAGCCCCCCCAAACTGAAAACTAACACTACATGAATCAAATATACTGGATACCCGTATAATATCTTATTACCAAAGCTTCCACTGAATAATACGGTAGTATCCCCTTTGCCCCACGTTTCCTTCAAGGCCATAAAAGAGGCTATTGTTTCTTTTCAAATTTAATGCGGTCCCTTTCCGTTTTATTTATGGAATGCCTTTACTGAAAAGGATACGGGGGGACGCTGTGAGTGAAACCATTCCGGCAAAATGATGGCCAATCAATGCAGTGGAATCGCTTAGTTTGTCAGGAAGGTTAGAAGGGGGTAAGGGATATCGTAGTGGAGATAATGATGCACATTGGGCTTATTTCACTTATCGGTGGATTGAAGAGTAAACGCATGGAATAAGTTGAATATCGACTTCATGGGGAGGTAAATGAAGTGGAGATTTTGTTCTTAGGGAGTGAGAGAGTCGTGTTATGTGAGAGTTTATTGGAGCTCCCTTACTAAACCGATTGTGTGTGTTTTTAGTTATATAAAAATAAGGAAGATTTTAACAAAAATAATGTACTGGGTGATCACATATTGTTGGGAGATACTCATTGTTTATCTATTGAATTACGTGTAATAAACACTATTTTTGCCACATCGTTAAAAATAGGTACACAAAAATGAATAAAATGTACTCATGAATAAAATGTACTCATTTTGAGTACATTTGATGCTTATGATAGATTGTTGGGAGATACTCATTGTTTATCTATTGAATTACATGTAATAAACACTATTTTTGCTACACCGTTAAAAACAGGTACATAAAAATGAATAAAATGTACTCATGAATAAAATGTACTCATTTTTGAGTACATTGGATGCTTATGATAGATTGTTGGAAATACTCATTGTTTATCTATTGAATTACATGTAATAAACACTATTTTTTCTACATCTTTAAAAATAGGTACACAAAAATGAATAAAATGCACTCATGAATAAAATGTATTCATGAATAAAATGTACTTATTTTTGAGTGCATTTGATGCTTATCATGGCTCCAAATACATAAGTTTCAATTTTGAGAAATACATGTACTCAAAAATTAGTACAATGAATAAAAAGAGTGGATGCTAGCCTACATATTTACTGCTTTCATAAACCACTTTCAATAAATATCGACAATTACAACCAAGATTTACTGGGAACTGAACTCAGATCTTCAGGCACCGCAGTCCAGGGCCTTAGCCGGTGTTCTACCAGGGCAACTTGGCAGTTATAAACAGAAGAAATTTTAACAAGGTGTACTAAAAGAATGGAAAGTAAGATAAATAATTGAGTTGTAATAGCTCAGTTTTCATTTAAGCTATCGGTATAAAATAATATGGAAAATCCTCTTCTGAATTACTATTTTAAGTTTGTCAGTTCTCTTTGCTAAGATGACTTGAACAGAAGCATTATTAAATCACACTGCTAATTTTTGATAAAGTATGGTTATTTAAATTTGAATACGTCATCGCTCATTTACGATGCAATTGTACTTAAAGAAAAACGAGTAGGTTCAGGTACTCATTTTTAAGCACCTTCTTTGCAGTGTATACTTCGTTTATTTCCGATTTATGCAACTTATTTAAGATATAAGTGAAGTAGTTGGGAACAAATTTATGTTTTAGTATATCTATACAAATGAATGGGTCAAACAATGATTTGTATATTTCCTCCTTGTGTTACGAGTTTCAATAATAGTAAATATATATTTGGTTGATAATGCAGGTTTTAAACTTGACTAATTTCTAACCTAAGAACAAAAATAACTATTATTAATTAGTGTAAATATAAAATTAATTAATATATTATTTTTGAATTTCACAATATCATTAAGGTGTTAATCATTAATAGTCAAATATATATATCATTACATCATTATATACATCATCATACATCATACATAGACAAACATTACATTATATATATATCACATAGACAAATATATATATATCATTTGCAAGAAATAAATGATACAAGTAGAACGCTTAGAATAGGTTACTTAAAATCGTGTATTAATAAAAAATATTTTCTTTGTTTGAAGAAACATAGATTAATATAGATTAATTCCAAGCAACGGATGATTTATTTTAGATAACAAAAATAGTAGTTGCTAAGAATATTAGTTTTCTTGGATAAAGACAAAAATGGTAAGGTATGGTAAAAACACTAATGTAACAAAAACAGTAAAAATCAATACTTTTTAATAATTTATTGAAAATAATAAAATTTTACTTGCCCTTTGTAAGACTTTATGAAAAGAAAATATTTTTCGTTTGTCAATATTTTAACTATTTATTTTTCTGTATCACATTTAACCGAACATATTGTAATAACGGAAATAATCATGTCCATTTTGAGGTTATAATTACACAAATTTATAGCTTTAACAGGAAAGTATAATTATAAAATATCAATTTCTAGCCATCATTACTCAAGTTAAAGAACGTAATTTACCACTAAGAAACGATGAATTTTGTCTCGATACTCATTTTTCTAACACATTACATAATCTTCTCGAAAAACATACCCTTAAATTTCCACATTTACATAATTACAACAGAGGCGGCTCAATCAACAAGTCAGTCCTAACCAGCGACTACCCGAGCGTAAATCTTTGAATAAAGAATTAATTTCTAGTTCATTAAAGAGACAAGTGTTTAATAAATAATAGTGGGAGATGCCTTTAGCTGTCTAACTCAAAGATCATTAGACCAAATGGTCATATTAATTGCAAGGTAGGGTTAAGCACTTAATAGTTCATTATGCAAATATCTGAGAAACCGGGGAGGAAGAATTTTTGGTCTTCCTTAGCGACATCATTACTGCCGCGTTTTGAATGCAGCGAACATTTATTTTTAATACGGTTCAGCGCACAGTTTGTTAATATAACATGTAATGAGAGTCTTTTGTAGGAAAATAATAGGGGAAAAAACTGTGTATCACCTAATCAATAGAAATGAATTATAGAAGAGTGTATCGTTAGTTTAATGTCATAATTCCTTTCTTTTGCAGCACAGCTTTATCGCAGTCTTCTTTATTTGCCGAGAATAAATTTCCGCTTTCTTAAGTCGCAGTCTGAATGAGGTGGACGCAAAAGAAACGCAAATAAAACGTTTATTTTCAGTGACATTACATCGGATTACAGGGCGTCTTTTTGTTTTAAAATGGTCTTCAATGATATCTTCTTTATGTTATTACTCAATTAAGATACAAGGGAGTCTGGATGTCTTTTATTGCATAAAATTGGCAATTTGGGTATGTTTTATATTTAAAAGTCACGTAATGTTTTCTTGCAAGGGAGAATGCTTATGGAAGTAATGAAATTGATCTCAAATGCTTCCTGTTACATAAATCTGAAAGACTGTTTTATGTGATTTTACAATGTTATCTTTATAAAAAGGTTATTTAGCTTGATGCGCAATTTATAAACGCACAATAAATTTGTGTTTGTTGAGATGGAATTATTGTTTATAATGTGTTTTGGGGGGTTTGAGTTTGGACAGTGGATTGCGCTTATCGAAAACTAAAGCATCCTAGAAGTTTACTTGAATCTATTTTCATGCAAGAATAAAAGTTCCTACTCGTTCATGATTAGTACTCGTATTTTCTTTTATAAGAAATTTATACACTTTAAAGTAATCTGTTCTATAATGAAAAAATATTTTAAAGTTGCATAATACCCAAATTGCCGTGGTATACTGTTAAAACTAGGTACTCAAAAAAAAGTAAAATTTACTAATTTTTGAGTACATTCAATGCTCATCATATCTCTGAATACATAAGTTTCATTTTTGAAAAGACATGTACTCAAAATGAATAGAATGAGTACACATGAATATAAAAGAGTTACTTGTCTACACAGGCTGCCTTCATAAATCACTTTCAATAAATATCAACAATTACAACCAAGGCTTACCGGGAATAGAACCTATATCCACAGGCGCCGCAGTCCAGAGCCATATCGATTTAATTACCTAGGCGACTTGAATAAATTATAAACAGAAGAAATGTTAAAAAGGTGTGCCAAAAGAATGATAAGTAAGATAATTGAGTTGTAATAATTCAGTTCTCATTTAAGCAATCGACATCAAATTATGTGGAAAACCATCTTCTGAACACCTATTTTAAGTTTGTCAGATCGCTTTGTTAAGATGGTTTGAACATAAGCTGAAAATTGTAATATTAAATCACACTGCTCATTTTTGAGAAAGTACGGTTACTTAAATTTGATTACGTCATCGCTCATTTACGATGCAATTATACTCAAAGAAAAACGAGTATGTTCAGTTACTCATTTTTAAGTAAGTTTTCTTTTACAGCGTAGAAGCGTTTATAATTTTAATTATTACTATGTTTTTAATATTGATTCAAAATTTAGAATAAGCATAGAATTCAAAGAATTTAGTCAAAACACTGTTATTTTGACCACAACAACTAATTTTTAATATTATGCGATTTTATGTATTTCTCACATTCGTTGTATCATAAAATCTTGTAACACAGATTTACTCTGATTCCAAATGCCCTACAAACTTAGCATATTTATGTAGTTCTGATGACAATGCGATTAATGTTTTACTAGCTAGTACTTAATTTTTTACACTAAATAACGTACTTAATTTTTTACACTTAATTTTTTACACTAAATAATTAGTTTAGTTTATATATTCATAAAAAGGACAGGGATAAGTTTTGAATTTTAATATTAACATAATCTTTTAATGACATACTCTTAAGGCTTGTGGCAAAGAAATTGAATTTTTGGTTGGACGTCTTAAAGAGAGCATTGTGGAGTATAACTATTTACCGCATGTTTTATTTCTTTCACTGCATTACAAATCCAATTTAACTCTATGCAATAAAATACAATGGCTAAATTTTGTCTAAATGTGGTTTGATAAATCTCTTTTCCAGAATATTAAAAAAATACATAAGGTGGTACGTACTAAAATGTGTGGATAGACTGATTTACTACTTCGTAAACATAATATAAACATCTAACTTAGTTAACATTATATTAATTCCATCTTGTTGGGTTGTAACGTTTGATTATCGGAGCGGAATGTTGCCGACTGACCTTTCTCCCCTTTGTGACGTATAGTTTTGGTTTGTAAGTCATTTATTTTCCGATCGTCTGCGGGGAAGAAGAGGCGCAGTGAAGCGTGACGTATTTGTTTTGATTTTGGCGTTCCGCTCTGTTGTGATCTTACGCGAGAGAGATGTACTATCGGTTTGGTTTTTGATGTGCGTAATAAAAGTTTAGCATAACTTGGAGCTAGTCGTCTTTCGTTTTTTCGAATGAATACTTAAATTTACTCCTTTTTGCCCACTGAACATTGGCGCCCGGAACACGGACTATTTCGATTGTGACTTTTTAGAATAGGGAACTGACGGTCGAGTAAGATATAATGGAAGCGCTTCTCTGCAAGAAAAGAATTGTGAAGGGTAAGGTTACGCGACTGACCAACAACCTGCAAGCATATTCGACAGAATCTAGCGTGACGGAAAAAACGGAAGCCATTGAAGTTTACGCTCCCAAAATTGACGAGTTGTCGGGTGAGTTAAACGATGTTTTTAACTCTATTTTAACTCTCACTGAAAAAGAAGAATTTGATACAATTGAGAAAGAATTTCACGATGAATTAGATAAGCTAGAGAAAATAGAATTTGTAATTGGCAAATTTAAAACAATTGTATCACAAACTGTACAGTCAACAACGACTCCTGTCCAAGCGTCGCACATGCTTTCAAATGTTAAATTACCGCGAATAGAATTGCCTGCATTTTCTGGTGATCTAACCACATGGTTATCATTCAGGGATATGTTCGACGAAACGATTCATAAGAATTGCGAATTGTCTAATGTCCAAAAGCTGCAATACCTAAAGTCGGCTTTGACGGGAAATGCTTCTACTTTGCTCCAAGCTGTCCCAGTAACTGAAGCCAACTATACTAAAGCTTGGCAGATGCTGAATGACAGATATCAAAACGAACTGGATATTATCTACTGTCACTTGGATAGATTATTTAATCAAAATCAGATGAAACAAGAATCCGCGAAAAACTTGCGTCGGTTCTTGGATATGACGGTGGATAGCGTCGAGTCCTTACGTGCGTTAGAAGAGCCTGTCGACAGTTGGGATACTGTTTTAGTGTACATACTGCGACAGAAATTGGATCCAGAGACACTTCGAAGTTGGGAATTGTCACAGACGAAAGGTACTCGGCGAAGTTTCAAAGAATTTAAGAAGTTTTTGGAAGAAAGAGCCTGTGCATTAGAAGCAATGGACAGTTGTAAACAAGCCCTTGTTCCTGCGAAAACCCAAGGACGATCACTTGGAGGCGTCCATTCCAGTAAGGTTGCTACACATCATGCTGACGTAAATTGTTGTCCTGTTTGCAGTGAGTCGCACAGCATCTACAGGTGTCAGACATTCCAGAATATGTCAATGGAAGAGCGCCAGAAGATCGTCCGCATGAAGAAACTGTGTCTTAACTGCCTTCGAAAGGGACACTTTTCAAGACAATGCGAGAGTAGACATTGTCTTAAATGTCAAAGAAAACATCACAGTCTACTTCACTCTGAGTCATCGGAGCAAGTCAATGTACAAGTTTCAGCAACTGAAGGAAATCCGACCTCGATATCGGGACATTTCATTAAATCAGAAAATCTGCCTCGTCAAACTCTGCTACCCACAGCAATAGTCTCCATCATGGACAAAAACAATCAACCACAACGTTGTAGGGTTCTGCTCGATTCTGGATCTCAATCAACATTTGTCAAGAGCGACTGTGTACAGCGGTTGGGACTTCATCGATCGCAGACATGTCTGGAGGTTAGTGGCTTATCATCGAATGTTGTAGGTCGTTCTAAAGGCTCATGTACTTTGAACATATCATCTTTGGTTGAACCAGGAGTTACGATACAGGTCACAGCACATATCTTGCCGAAACTTACTTGTAATTTGCCGCAACTGCCAGTGGAGCTCAGCAGTCTGACGTTCTTCAAACATCTGAAGTTAGCTGATCCAAGTTGTACAATTCCAGGTTCAATAGATATTCTATTAGGTGCTGACATTTGGCCGGAAGTCTATTGTGGAGAACAAGTAGTATCCCCAGATGGATGCCTAGTAGCCAACAGATCAGTTTTTGGATGGGTGCTGTCAGGAAGAGCAAAACTTCAAGAACCTAGGCAGCAACGAATCAGAAATGTGGTGACTCATTGTGCTATTGATCACCACTTGAAGAGATTCTGGGAAATTGAAGAAGTAGGCTATCAAACGAAGCCAGGAGAGGATCATCCTTGTAATAAATGGTTCAAGGAGACTACTATTAGGAACTCGGAAGGAAGATACGTGGTACGACTACCCTTCAGATCTGAAACAACTGATCTTGGATCTTCTAAGGAAATTGCTGTCAAGCGTTTACTACAAGTAGAAACCCGCTTCAGGAAATCATCGCAAACTATGGAAAAGTACACTAACTTTATGAGAGAGTATGAGAGTTTGGATCATATGGAACGAATCCAAGATGGAAGCTCGGAAGATTCAACATTAACAACTTGCTATCTACCACACCATGCAGTGTTCAAACAACTATCTTCAGAATCGAAGTTTCGAATAGTTTTTGACGCATCCGCTAAAACTTCTTCTGGAGTGTCACTGAATGACAGACTGTTAGTCGGACCTACAATCCAAGATTCAATTGTGACCATATTGCTGAGGTTTAGAATGCATAAAGTAGCCCTAACAGCAGATATCAACAAGATGTATCGTCAAATTAGGGTGCATCCTGAAGATACAGATTTCCAGAGAATAGTTTGGAGAGCTTCGTTAAAGGATCAGATTCAAACTTATAGGCTATTAACAGTCACATATGGAACGGCATCTGCACCTTATCTCGCCACGAGATGCCTACAACAACTTGAGGAAGATGAAGGAAGTCTTTACCCACAAGCAGCTGAGATACTATCTAAAGACTTCTATGTAGATGATTTGATGTCTGGTTCAAAAACTATCGAAGAAGCACTTCGTTTACAGACAGAACTCATCGATCTCTTGAAGAAAGGATGATTCGAACTTCGAAAGTGGTGTTCGAACGAAAGGTCGGTGTTGGAGAATGTGCCTCCTGAGTTGAGGCAATTCAATGATGCAATCACATTTGATAGTGACGAGTCTGTTAAGACACTAGGTCTACAGTGGCATCCAGCATCAGATTCATTTTCGTTCAAAGTTGCGAATTCTGATGACCAGATCACTCCTACAAAGAGACTTGTTCTCTCTGACATCGCAAAGACATTCGATCCCTTGGGATTGATAGCGCCTGTGACAATCCGCAGTAAGATAATTCTACAAAGGCTGTGGAAGCTAAACATAGATTGGGACGAGCCCCTATCTCAGGATCTTGTTGATGAGTGGAAAAATCACCGTCGGGGTTTACCTCTACTACAAGATCTTAGAATTCCAAGGTGTGTCTTAGATCAAGAAGCGAAAGATAACGAAATACATGGATTCTGCGATGCCTCGGAGAGCGGTTATGCTGCGGCCGTGTATCTACGTTCAGATGTGCCTTATAACCAACCAACAGTACGACTGATGATCGCAAAAACTAGAGTAGCTCCGGTAAAAACCTTGTCCATTCCGCGTCTAGAACTGTGTGGAGCGGTCTTGTTGGTTCAAACGTTGGACGCTCTTTTAAAATCCTTGAGCTTTGCAGGCAAAGTACATTGCTGGACAGACTCCACCATAGTCTTAGCATGGCTAAATTCAGAGCCCTCAAGGTGGAAGACATTTGTAGCAAATCGTGTCAGTGAAATTCAGACCACTATTCCAAATGCAATGTGGCATCATGTATGCAGCGAATTGAATCCTGCTGATTGTGCTTCTCGAGGAATATCCGCTCAAGATATTCAAGTGCACAATCTGTGGTGGACGGGACCAAACTTTCTCAAAGAAAATATTGGGCCACCGAAATCAACTCTAGAGCCAAACGAAGAGGCTTTGAAAGAGGAACGATCACATAAGCTTCTAGTGCACGAAATAGAGGTCACGTGCACTACCACAACTGACCCAGAGGGATCAATCTTGGAGACGTATTCCAGTTTACAGAAGTTGAAAAGAATAACAGCCTACTGTTTACGATTTATCGAAAATTCACGTACTACAAAGGGCAAAAGAAAATTTGGATTTTTGACTACTGAAGAATTGGAAAAGGCATTAAGTGTATGGATAAAGAAAGCCCAGAAAGATATCTTCTCGGAAGAGATTAATGATTTAAGAAAGGGTAGGACTCTTAAATGTCAAAGTAAAATTCTATGCCTAAGCCCCTTTCTAGATAACCAAGATATTATCAGGGTGGGCGGACGTTTGAGACATGCCAAACTTTCAAACGAAAGAAAACATCCAATATTGCTCCCACAGAAACATCGCTTAACAGAATTATTACTATGGCAGATTCATATTGATCACCTTCATGCAGGGATACAACTGATGCAAGCCGTAGTTCAAACAAGGTTTTGGATAATTTCTGCGAGAGATACAATTCGCCGAGTAGTGAAGAAATGTGTTGTTTGCTGTCGCCAACAAGCTCAGGTTTTACAACAAACTATGGGAGACTATCCATCTGCACGAGTAAATCCCAGTCGCCCCTTTTTGAAATGCGGTGTCGACTACTGCGGACCATTCCAGTTGAGAGCGTCATCTGGCAGAGGAAGGGTTACCTTCAAGGGATATGTGGCACTTTTCGTCTGTTTCGTTACAAGAGCAATTCATTTGGAACTGCTGAGTGACCTCAGTACAGACGCCTTTATTGCGGCACTCAGAAGGTTCGTATCTAGAAGAGGAAAGAGCAGCGACATCTACAGTGACAGAGGAACTAACTTTGTTGGAGCAGCGAAGAAACTAACCGATTTGTTTGACATGCATAAGTTAACGTCTCATCTTTCCAATCAAGGTATTCAGTGGCATTTCAATCCACCTAGCGCACCCCATATGGGAGGGTTGTGGGAGGCCGGTGTGAAATCAGTTAAACACCACCTCCTCCGAATAGTTAGAGATGTCATTTTATCTTTCGAAGAGATGTATACAATTCTGACGCAAATTGAAGCTTGCTTAAACTCCAGACCTCTTACAGCTATGTCCAGCGATCCAAATGATCTTCGAGTATTAACACCAGGTCATTTCCTGATCGGAGACAGTCTGACAGCCGTACCAGAAAGGGATCTCTTGAAAGTTCCAACAAATCACCTCAACAGATGGCAATTACTTCAGAAAATCACTCAACATTTCTGGAGAAGGTGGACAGCGGAATATCTCTCTCGACTACAGAACCGGCCAAAATGGTTGCAGCCAAAGAAAAATCTGCAAGAGGGTGATTTGGTCCTCATAAAGGAAGATAACTTGCCTCCACTTAAATGGCGTTTGGGAAGAGTAACAAACACGTATCCTGGAAAGGACAAATTGGTTCGCGTAGTGCAGTTGAAGACATGTGAAGGAAGTCTGATGAGACCAATCATCAAGCTGGTGCGATTACCAATAGACTCTGATGAACAATCTTAACTTTTATTTGTACTGTAATTTTCATCCATTTTGAAGTAAGGTACTTCAAGGTGGGCGGTATGTTGGGTTGTAACGTTTGATTATCGGAGCGGAATGTTGCCGACTGACCTTTCTCCCCTTTGTGACGTATAGTTTTGGTTTGTATAAGTCATTTATTTTCCGATCGTCTGCGGGGAAGAAGAGGCGCAGTGAGGCGTGACGTATTTGTTTTGATTTTGGCGTTCCGCTCTGTTGTGATCTTACGCGAGAGAGATGTACTATCGGTTTGGTTTTTGATGTGCGTAATAAAAGTTTAGCATAACTTGGAGCTAGTCGTCTTTCGTTTTTTCGAATGAATTCTTAAATTTACTCCCGTTTGCCCACTGAACACATCTAGTTGGTTAGTTGAAACAACATCTCACTGGAACTGCAGAATGGGTTATTGGAGACGGTTCAGGATCTTTGCCGCAGAAAATACAATTAATCACTGCATTCGCAATTTTGAATCATGATCATATGACGAGGACAACAACTAAATTGGCACCCCACGCAACCTGAATAGGAGTGAGGAGGAATTTGACCAAGTAGGATTTAACGTGTACGAGTCCCCTCTATACACGTCGGATTATTTTTTCCAGAAGCAAGAATCGAATCTGGTAACCCTTCGATTCTCACATCGCTACAAACATGTCGGGAATCGAACCTGCTTCGTTACTGGTACAGAGTCCGTCGCTCTCTCCATTTGGTCATCCATCGGCCTAATTTAATGTAGAAAGGGTAGAGGGTGTTCCACAAAGGACTCCCTGATTTCAAAATTAAATAACTCGGAAATGGCGATAAATAAAAGATTGAAACAAGTGGTAAGGTTATTTTCCAGGGCGTAATAATCTGATGCAGAAGTTTCAAAATTAGTTATAAATGTTTCCGACAGGTGGCACTGTACTTATGGATTGGCCTCCATATTCACGCGATGTTACACTTGTGACTACGTTTTGAGGGAAACATTGAAGGGCACTGTTTTCTAGAACAATCCTGCAATAGTGGTCGACCTTGAATAGTTGTTCTCGGTGACATGTGCGTCTATTTCTGTTCACACACTACATAGAACTACAGAGATTGAGTGAAAATTCAATCATTCGTTTATGCCATCTTAGCTACGAAAAGGTGCTCTTTTGGAATCGATTGTGATGTAATTGTAACAACTACTTGCAAAGAACAGTTTGTATATTATTTCTCAGACTCTGTACTGCGACTACAGTGTAGAGCGCCACCTGTCGCCATCATTTGTACAAATTAAAAAGAATTCTATATCACATTTTTACGGCTTTTAAAATAAACACACCACTTGTTTCCTCATTCTATCTATCCCCGATTTCGAGTTATTTAATTTTAAAATCAAGGAATCCTTTGTGAAACACCCTGTAAATAACACTTCTTTTATCTGTTCAAATGAGCATTCTTAAAAACAAGTATACCATAATTACAACTCTAAGAATACCTTCAATTCATTCTAAGAACAAGATACAAAAAACCCTGACAACCATTAACCGTGTCTAAGACTTAACAAATCAACTCATTAACTAAAAGCGAATAACACAGCATTTTTTTCCCCCAACCCCTTCTCATTAAAAACCGTTACTTCTAATTGTTCCAACGTTTTTTTTTTGTTTCTTTATTTTCATTTAAAATGCATTTGAAAGGCTTCAGGAAATCTTTTTTTTTTGCTTCGCTTTCACAAACAGTTTGTGAGAGACGTCACAATGAGGATTAAGATCTAATTGAAACGAAGCAGTTGTTTGTTCAGAACTTGAGGAGCAATAAGAGAAGAAATATGTTATGTGTGTTACATTAAAACTCGCAGATTATAGGTAAGGGAGGATGAGTTTGGATGCTGTTTTAGGGAATTAAAGTCAAAAACGCCTGAAGTGGGTTTTGTGTTGCGTTTTAAACATGCATACCATTTTTGTGATTTACATATTAATACCAGTGTAATTAAATTTAAGGCGTTTTGAAAATTCAAAGAGTATATGAACAAATAATGTTCTAATTGTAATTGTATTATCTTTTGTGGTGCTATAAACGCTATTTCATATGCTAAAACACATATAATTTGTTTGATGTGAATATATATATTAGTTTGATAATTACAGTGTGTGTGTACTTTAAAAATTTACAATTAGTGCAAAAAATAAGGATATAATATTTCTTTCATACTCTAATGTTTTTGGTTTCTTATAAATTTTCATTTTTAATCTTTAATAAAATTTAATTGGATTTTTAGTTGACAATTATTATGATTTTGCGGTCATTTTTGACAGCAGTCCATTGAGATATATTGTTTAATTTACCATGTTAAATGAAAAAATCTCCACATTGAAAGAACTTTTGAAATCCTGCTCTAGTGAACTATTTATAATAGGACTTTAAAACAATACTGTGTTTTAAATATAAATTACATTCTTCTAGAGGGAAGACAAACCTACAGGTTATATATATTTAGCTTATTCGTCAGAGGATTAAAATACATTTATTAGTTAATCGGAAACACTTGTTCATAGGCTTAAATTTCCTGGTTATAGCAGCAATATCGTAATTGGATAGTTAAGAGTTCAATACTGACATAAAATCGCTGTGTAGAGAGGGATGTGAAAATTAAGGCTGTAGCGATTCAAATGGTCTTACGTTGTTTGTGGTGTTAACCCTATAGAGCATATATGCTACACAACTTTTAAATAACCGCTAGTTTAATCTATTGAGTTTTTTATTAACTATTATAGTATTGTTATTAAGGGAACCATGTGGCTAGTTCATATAACCACCGCTAGGTCCCTTATCTTTATAAAAAGGAGTGTGATAAAGACAATCAGTTGCTTCGAGGTCTGTTGTTTTAAAACTGGTTCGTGAAGATGAAGTTTTGGAAGATTGTTTTATTACTTATAAGTATAATCTGTCCCTACACAAATCTTACCTCATACCACAGGTATGTAGGTTATATTTAACTATATTTTCATACTCTTTGAAAATTATTTTAGTAATTACACATTATGCTGCATATACGCTTTACTACTGTTTTAATTAATTATTTAATTAAATAGGCACTTAGGATTTGTTTGCATATTTTTTCAACGGTCCAGTGGCAAAAAGAAAACGAAAAAAAAATCTTTAAAATAGAAAAAAAATGATGTAGTTGAGGGTTAAAGTTGGAAGAGTGGAGTATCATATCAGTTGCTGTCCTAATAGTGTGACCATGGTACGAGGTATTAGTCAGAGGTTTTTGGTTTTTCTTTCTTTAGTACCACGAACCATCACCAGTAGCCCATTGTTCAATTCATCATTCAAGTAAACAACCAATCTACATTTTATAGAGGAATTATCAACACATTTTCAAAATCAAAAGTTCTCATACATATTTATTCGATTTTAAATCATTCAGGTTATTGATCGGTAAATTATATTGAATGATGATAGAGTTATTCTTAATTTTTTATTTAAATAAAAAAATCATATGTGAGATATCAATATGCATCACGGGCTATCAGTTATCTCTGGCCTGAAAAATAACATAATAAATCGATATCTTACATGAAATATCTATATATTATAAAGTTTTTATTTAGTTTTTTTTTTTTAAATTTATTAGTTTATATTATGGATTTGATATATAAATTTGTATTCCAATATTATAATATAGTTGGTTAAGTTTACATCAGTCAATATTTTGCGAAATAATTCTGTCTAAGAAATGGGGTATAAAGCTAATCTGAAAAAATACATGTTAAATTTTTTCCATAATTCACACATGAATTTTTCGGATGAAGGAAGTAGTTTCATATAATATATGAAAGTATATGGAGTATAGGAAAGTATATGAGAATATCGTAGAGTGTATAGGAATTTTAGGAATGTATATCGTAATATAGGAAAGATTATAAATGAATGAATATAGGAAAGTATATAAGAATATAGGAAAGTATATAAAAATATAGGAAAGTATATAAGAATATAGGAAAGTATATAAGAATACAGAAACATAGAAAATTAATAATAAACAAAGGGGGGGGGGTTAATATATAACTTTACAATTTTACAAGTTATATTTGTATGACATTTTTTTAATATTTGAATACGGTAACAATAAAAAATACTAAATCACTCCACTCAAATTTCAATTGATTAACAATAAACAATATAAGTAATATCGCTGGAAATTTAATTTTAGAAAAATAAAGAGTGGATGAACTTGAAATTATGAATGAAAATATTAGGCTTGGGAAAAGAGAGGAATTAATTTTTTTTTGTGTTGACTGAGGATAACTTCGTGGAATATCTGAAATTTACAATAAAATCTGGAGAGAAACCAGCAATATTTATGTGAAATGACTAGAAAGGGCTTTTATGACAGATGATTAACCATGAGAGATTTAACGGAAACCAGACCCTTTTATACGCGTAGTTGAGTCTATACAATACATATTTCGTTTGGATTTATCTGGTATAGAACTCGCGTCCGTAACCATGCCAACCATATATGACCCAAGCTTATTTTGCACTTCAGTTGTTGACATTGTGTAGACTTGGACAGCATCTGTCTCATAGATTTTACAAGTCATAGATTTTACAAGCCATAGATTTTACAAGTCATAGATTTTACAAGCCATAGATTTTATAAGTCATAGATTTTACAAGTCATAGATTTTACAAGTCATAGATTTTACAAGTCATAGATTTTACAAGATTTTACAATTTATGGGACAATTTTAAACACGAGGGGGGGGGGGGATTTTATAAGCATATGAAGTCTGAAGTATGCTGACTTGTGACGCTTGACTAATGCTTTCTACAGATCGTCTTCAGCTGGGCTTTTAAGTTTTTCAACGCTTCAAGTGATCCAATCCTCATCAGAAAATCCACCTGCTTTGGGGAAGAATTGTTAATGATCCATCCGCCAGACAGTAACACGCATCTTATTGTAATGCAAGTTTTTCTTTCATAATGCTTTGTCAACTGCGTCATGCCTGCCAAAGCGAAATTATCCCCTCTCCTTAACACTTTTAAGAATTAGCCTACAACCAGTGCAACTTTTCTGTTACGGAGTCCATGTGAAAAGGATGAAGCTTAATTTGTTTTTTGGCAATTTGAGCAAGTAGTCTGAGTCAAAACAGTGATTATATAAGTAACGAACAATGGACCAGTTTATAAGAGAAATAGCAAATAATATAATTTGAATTAATATAATGCGATTCAATTGTAAAATGTGCCTGCGAGGTGGTATAGCCCAGCAAAAAAAGTCAGCATGAAACCTTCATCAAATTTGTCAAATTGAAGGTTTTTTGAAGGTTTTATAAAGGATATTGAAACAAAAAACTGCAGTTTTTTCCTGAAGTTTTTAATTTTCCTGCATAAAACCTTTAAAATATCTGCATTTTTCCTTCATGATAAAAAATTGAAGGGTTTTTGTATGTTTTTATAAAGGTTTTTTACAGTTTTTATGAAGGATATTGAAACAAAAACCTTTAATTTTATAGATCTTAAAAAAAAACTGCAGTTTTCCTGCATAAAACCTTCATTTTCAAAATTTTGATGAAGGTTTTACGCTGACTTTTTATGCTGGGAAGTTTTTTCCCCCGTTTAGGAATTAACCCACATTCAAGGCAACTATTTTTTAACCTAACCCAAGTGAAAAGATTAAACCAAAATGAATAACAATTAGAAAAATATAGTTTTTAATACGAAATTGAAAATTATAAAGTAATTTGTAACATTACTCCATAATTTACATTTTTTGTCGCAAATAGTATACTTCGCAAACTTTGACCACAACCTATTTTTTGTGTTTAAAAATATATTCGATGACAAAACCATCGAAAATTTGACACTCATTTACCGTCAATTCAAGATGAGTATCTCACTTCCTTTTTCCCTACAGCATAAAATAAGACATATACCACTCAAAAGAAAAAACATCAGTTCATCCACTCTTAAAGTTATTTATAATTCAAATTAAGAGGCCATTGAACACATCCTTCGATAAGAAAACACCCACAATGCCCACCGGAGACGACAACAAAGAAACCCCAAGAAGAAAAGTGACAGATTTTCTTTGACACCAAAACTTTTTCATTCTCCACCAAAAATACCCTCTTGAGAATTCCGGCGTTAATATCCGTCAAAGAGGACATTAATTTCGGAGACTGACTAATTAGATCCTCTTGTAAGATACGTCTCTCTTTTCCCCGGATAATTACCCGGAGTTTTTCCGGGGAGAGAGAGAGAGAGAGAGAGAGACACTCCCCGATTTGCGGCTTCTTTCCCCGGTTGTCGCAACAGCCGGTAATTGCCCCGGTGTAATCTTTGCCTTATTGACAGCTTTTGTCTGGACTTTGTAATTACACTGAAAAGAACGCGTGATGAACGAGTTTCCGAAAATAGGAAGACAGTCAATGGATGTTCCTCGGTTCTTTATAACGTGGGGATACCCAGATGCTATTTCAAATATCGGGTGCAAACAATTAGTTAACTTAGTGTGGATTCTGTATGGATTTTTATAAATATACCTGATATTGATAATAGAGAAAAATTTAAAAGAAACTGAAAACGTTAATTGTATTAGTTTTGTTAACAATAAATTACTTAAAACTGAGTGGCCATAAATTGTGACCACTCAAAAAAATCGAAATATTTTTTTATTGACTTGAAATATTATAGACATCAGATAACAATCTACCCATTATGAATTCTGTATCTAAATATAAAATTCTTGAAATCATCAATGGTTTCTTGAAAGACAAAAGTATCCATATCCTAAGAACTATTTACACAAGAAAAATGAACCTAAAGTATAATTCCAACTTACTTACGGATCGAAATAATTTTTTATGGCTTTAAATGTTATAGACATCAGATAACAATCTACCCATTATGAATTATTGTCTCTAAATATACAATTCTTGAACTCATCAACAGTTTCTTGACGGACAAAAGTATCCATATACTAAGAACGATTTACACAAGAACAATTAATCTAAAGTATAATTCCAGCTCACTTACTCATCGAAACAATTTTTTATAGCTTGAAATGTTATAGATATAGATGACTAACTACCTACTCATTATGAATTATCTCCCTAAATATAAAATTCTTAAAATCGTCAAGAGTTTCTTGACGCGCAAAAGTATCGATAAACAAATAACAATATACACAATAATAATGAACCTAAAATATATTTCCAACTCACTTACTGATCGAAATAATTTTTTACGGCTTGAAATTTTATAGACATCAGATAACAATCTATTCATTATGAATTCTGTCTCTAAATATAAATTTCTTTAAATCATCAACATTTTCATGGCGCGCGGACAAAATGATAAATATCCTTAAAACGATATACACAAGAACAATGAACCTAAAGTATATTTCCAACTCATTTACTCATCGAAATATTTTTTTATTGTCTTGAAATGCTATAGACATCAGATAACAATCTACCCTTTATGAATTAAATCTCTAAATATAAAATTCTGGAAATAATCAACAGTTTCTAGACGCGCAAAAGTATCCATATCCAAAGGACCATATACACAAGAACAATGAACATTTCGAATTTATTCTAACAATATACCTTCATATCAAATAGGAATTCTGTAAATAAATATAAAGTTCTTGAAATCATTAATAGTTTCTTGACGGTGAAAATATCAATTTTTAAAAATTTTGCACCCAACCAAATCTACATACTATAACTTATGCCACTATATCCAAACACCCAGTCCATCTACTATGCCACAGTTTTTATATATTATGAATTATGGCACTAATTATTCATTATTTTTAATCAACAATAGTTTTCTAATGGAGAAAAACAATAAAAATACGTTTTTTAAATAGTGAATAATGATGAGTGAATAATGATACTACATCTGAATATTCTTGAAATAATCATTAGTTTTATAATAGGAGAAATATAAATACCTAAATAATATAGTTACACAAATAGAACAATATACTCAAGAACTATGAACACTCAATCTACTCATTTCGAATTCTGATACTACACATAAATATCAACTGTGAATTCTGTCAATAAATATAAAGTTCTTGAGACAGGCAATAGTTTCTTGATGGATAAAAATCTCAATACCAATAAACAATATACTCAAGAACGCTGAGCCCAATATACCCACTATAAATTCTGATATATACTAAATATATTCAATATACTAAAGTTCTTGTAATCACTAACAGTTTCCTGATGGCCGAAGATTTCAATGCGCAAAAACAAAACAAAAGAAGGCAATAGTTTCTTGATGGATAAAAATCTCAATACTAATAAACAATATACTCAAGAACGCTGAGCGCAATATACCCACTATAAATTCTAATACTACTTCTAAACTTCTTGTAATCACTAATAGTTTCCTGATGGCCGAAGATTTCAATGCGCAAAAACAAAACAAAAGAAACAGACTTTCATGAAACAACAACACAAAATAATAACAATAACACCAATATAAAAAAAACTTTTTCCATCTTCACTCAACTCTTTCGCATCGCCGAACCTATTCCTCCTTCTGCCTCATTTCTCCATCCTTTTTATATGTATTCTTATCCAACCGATCGCCAAACTTTTCCTTTATCTTCCGCAATTGGCGGACTCCTGCAACAACAGCCACTGACTTCATTATCAATGAAGTCGGACAGAGAACATGACAAATAGTGGAGAGAAAGAGAGAGAAAATGATTCAGCGGTTCGAGATACGGCAGGGGACTGAAATAAAGGATAAAAAAAAACCAGGAAGATTCTTCCTTTTTTGCTAGTCTTTGGGTCTGACTTGAAGAAGTAGTTCCATTAACACTTTCTTTCCAGGAGTTTTTCCGGGAGTTTCAAATCTTTAACCATCCCTCTATCTGATTCTCTCTTCGACCTTAATACTTCCTCGGAATAGGTCTTTAATTGAACTTTTCTTGGTTTTTTTTCTTCTCTTAAAGGGGAAGGTTTTGGTTTGTATTCAAGAAACAGAGTTTGGACCTTTTTGTTAATTCTTTCTTTTTCGCTTCAGTTATTTTCCTTAATGTTGGCGTGGATTCGGCTTTTCCGAATGATTTCGTGAAACGCTCAATTTCATTCTGGGGGATTCAAGATATTTTTTGTTGTGAAAGTAATTAAAAATATAGGTTAGATAATCAATTAATTGAGAAAGATTTCTGGAAGAATACGACTAACTGCTTTCAGATTCTCCTGACTTTATACAATCATCCAAAAAGTTAAGATAAACTAATATAATTTTTGATGTCAAAGGCTTTATTTTTTATACAACTTTCAATGTAATAAGTAAAATGTTTTTTAAAAAAAATAATATTACTTGTGCATTCGATAGTTCTAATTTTAACTATGAAGTGTTGATTGCAGAATTTTAATTAATATTAAAAAATTACGAAAAATTTTCGATTTTATCAATTTCAATAAACTATGCGCAACCGTAAAATATCAACCGATTTTTTATTATTTCCTACTTAATATAAAAGGCAAATTTTTTGCACAATAACGGTTTGAAAAAAAAATCATGATTTTTCTCAACCTATATCAGTATTGAATAAAAATTTATAATTAGTTAATTAATATTTAAATTTTATAGACAATTTTTTTTAATAACATAATATAGAGAATTCAAATATAATTATTTCATAAAAAGCAACAGATACATTTGAATATATTATTTTAGTAAAATATCAATTTGCCAAACCGCAGCTGGGAATAATTTATAAAGAGATATATTGTTGAAGAAATTAATAACAAATCACCGAATCCTATACTTGGGAATAAGAAATAAAGGAAATGATTGAACAATAAAACCACATAATATGATAAAAAATTAACATCAAATAATATTTGTTTCCAAACAATATAAACATTTGTTGCATAATCAAAAAGAAAGTACATTAAAATTCTCCATGCAATTCTGTTTATGATTGACATTCGCTTTATTCTTATAAAATATTTTTGACAGATTTTGAATTATGTTCTCAGATATTGGAAAGGACTTTATGCAAAAAAAACGAAAAGGGGTAAATAAGAAATAACTGTTTTCGTACATTTTTGTTTTCCTAAGATAAAACAAAAATGTAAACGCATTCGCCGAAAAACGTCTTTTTCTTAAATTTAAAAAATATTTCAAATGCAGCCGAATTAAAGTGACAACCAACTTTGGAAAGCATCTTAAAACGAAATGAAATTAAAATGGGTTTTGATTTTGATAGATGCGTAAAATGCGTATTTTGAAAGATACCATTTTGTAAAAAGTAATGGCGTAAAACGCTTTCTATTAAACGAGTGACATAAATAAAACGTTTCGGAGGAAGTTTATTTTAAATTTGAATTGAAACAATTTATTTCAGATATTTAAAAACATATTTTTAATATTGTTTGAAATACAAATGAAACTTGTTATTAAAATGTGTTGTCACTAGAATAAATAAAACTTGAATTTATCTCTGTGAACATTTAGATAAAATGTTAGAGCTATTGTTGTAATTATATTGTAAAAAAATATCTTCATATAAAATAAAATAATTTTTTATCGAAAGTTATGAGGTTGGAAAGGTTTTATTGGTAAAACTAAAGAATAAGGGGACACTCCGCCAAATCAATTTTCATCTACGACTTTGGCGTGAAAGATATGAGATTTTTATTTCCAACACCGAGATATCCATGCAACGTAAACAATTGGATAAAGCTACTTGCTGTAGATTTCACAATGAGAATCACTGAATAAAAAACTTAACTGACGTCATTTTGGCGATGATTTATATTTTATAAGATTTTTTTTACTAAATATACAAAGTAATAAGTAATTATGAAATAGCGAATGGTAAAAAAAAGGTAATAACTAATAACAAAATAGCAAATATGCATCTATTTAAGCATGCGTGTAAAACATATTACGTAATTATTGCGCAGGATTACTCTTTGGAACTGAAATCATATTTGGTGACATTGCTTTTGACGTCTTGGCGGTTGTCCCCTTATTCTTTACTTTAACCGTTATATTTGAGGATACTTTTAAATGACACACCTATACCAATATATATGTGCACAAAAACATTTGATTAATTACTATGATGAAATGTAATGTTATCTTTTAAAAGTAAATAGCTTCTATTACTTGAGATCCAGGTACCATATATTTTCAGATAAATTATCATATGGTTTTTACTCTTAATACATTTATATTGCAATTAATGTCATTCAAGATGTTTAAAAGACTTGTTCACAGTTTTTCAACGTACTATCTTTATTTTTTAACTTTAAATTACAAAATCTTTAAATTAAAAATAGTTAATAATTATACATTAAATATTACATAATATAATTAAAAGCAAGTGTCCTTCCTAAGCGATGCCCTAAAGCGCATTTGTATTGAACAAAAACGCAAACAAAATTAATACAATTAAAACAATTTGAAACGCATGCAAAATTAATTTTAAACATACCGAATATTGTTTTTTCTTAACAATCGGTCTTAAATAACGCCATTTCTAAACATTTTGAAATGTACAAATGCGATGTAAATCTGTATGTTATATGAACCTTTCCATTACAAATGCCATATCCCTCTTTGTTGATAATGTTTTGCATTTATATTAATACAGTAACAGAATTTTATTATATTCATTCACATTTTTATCTATTGAAAATCATTCAAAAGTGTCATCTACATAAAATGTCATGGCCACCTTACAGTACAACGAACAAAACAAATATTGAATTTACAAAACATGTAAAAATGTTTGAGTATTAATCTTGGTATCTTAGATTTTTCAATTGAAGAAAACAACATTTATTTACTCAAATTCAATTTGACGTAAATAGTACTGCAATGCAAAATGAAAGACATACTTCCTTAAACTTATTTCTTTAGGAAGAATAAGAATGGAAATGTCACATATCATTGTTTATCGAATTCAACATTACTCAGAAGAGTACGTTAATTTCAAAGGCATGCAATAATCAAATTTTGAAAAAATAAATCACGGTACAATTATAACGGAACTTACAATTCTTTGAAAAGTATTATCAACTTTCTTAAAAATATTAAAATTAATATTAAAAAGGAATAATAACAGTTATGTTTTAAATATTAATAATTAAATAAAAATAATATATATTATTGATAAATTATATATTATTGACGACCTTTAATTTAAAAGAAAAAATCAAAGTAAAATGTTGTTAGATGTTGTATGCCCACATATATCATGAATCAATGCTTGTCAGTATATTAATGATACAAAACAAGCGTACAATAACCGTACCTGGGAAGGTTTCCACTTTTTATGATTGTATATTAAAAAGGAACTGAGTTTTTAAAACTTACTTTTATAACTAGTCATTCTTTTGGCGCATCATTCTTTTGTTTGCCCAAACGTAACCTTTTATTGAGTGTATCCATTTCGATAATTTTTGGCTATTTTTAAGAGGGATATTATGTTGGTCCTTAGCTCATTGAGTTTAAAATGCGTTGGGTCCGGCCTAAGGTTTCATGTCACTATATCTAAGCAATCATAGATGTCGTTATATTGATAAGATTATTTATCCCACACACTGTAAAAAAGGTGATTAAAAATGAGTACACGGAGGTACTCGTTTTTATTAGAGTATATTTGCATCACAATGAACGATGACGTATTAAAATTTAAGTAATCGTACTTTCGCAAATATGAGCAGTGTGATTTAATATTGCTAGTCTCAGCTTCTGTTCAAGCCATCTTAACAAAGAGACCAGATAAATTTAAAGTATTTGTTCAGAAGATAGTTTTCAACAATATTTGATGTCGATTGCTTAAATGGAAACTGAGGTATTACAATTCTTTTGTTATTATTATTATTAATAATTCTTTTGTTATTTAATTAAATTATCTTACTTCGCATTCCTTTTGGAACACCTTTTTAACATTGCTTCTGCGTATTACTTATTCACGTCGTCCTAGTAGCTTAACGGATACGGCTCTAGACAGAGGTGCGATTCCTGGTAAGTGTTTGTTGTAATTATTGATATTTTTTTAAAGTGTTTTATGAAGGAAGCCTATGTAGTCTAGCATCTGCTCTTTTTATTCATTTCTACCCATTGTAATCATTTATAAGTACATGTATTTTCGGAACTTATGTATTCGGAGCCATGATAAGTATTGAATGTATTCAAAAATGAGTACATTTAACTTATTTTTGAATCCCTATTTTTAACAGTGTATTATTTAACATAATTTAATTTTTTCCTCGAAGAGCTTTTCCAATAAAACTTCTATAAGTTTTATAGGAAGTAAAAACAATGATACATGTTTACAAACAATGATACATGTTTTAATATTACACAAGCTAACGGAAACAGAAAAATAAGTTTTATATTAGTAGCTCTAGGGATAATTTTGAATAATTAGACATAGCTTAAATTTTTATTTTTGCTTCTCAAATGTTTAAGAACATAAATTCGGTTAAAAACTAAATTTTTAAAGAAGAATTAATCACAATTAATGTGTACTAATGTCAAAATGTATAATTTAATATCCAGTTTCACAACAAGGGGATTATATAAATAATTAATTTCAGAAAATGATACAAAACTTCAACAAGATGACGTTTAAAGAAACTTCAGGGGAAATTAATGGTAGTTTTTCCCCTTATAACTAAATACCTGTGAAACTTTTACTAAAACATGTTTTGCATTTACCACAATTAATCAAGCTTTAACTGAGATATTCGAAAGCTCAAGAAAAGGAAGCGAAATGAAATTTTAGCCCAGTGCAAAATAAATATACGAAAAATAGGCGTACCACGAACTTAAAACGTTAAATGAAAATGCTACTTCTCAGTTTAGAGAATTCGAATTTTTCAAAGGAATCTCATTTGAATGTGAAAAGGATAACACAATTTCGCTATTAAAGTGTGCATTTCTTGGTGAAAGCACAAACTTTTATAATAAAAAATCCCCACCTTTGAAACTCCTGGAAAATCTTTATGAGATAAATTGCTTTTTTGCGATCCTGAAAAATGAACGGGCTCTCGTAGAAGGATGCGATTAAAAAGTGAGTTTGAGCGTTAGTTTTTTCCTTGAGAATGTTGATTTTTCTTCTTAAAAATCAGGCATTTTTAATTTTTTTTTTTCACAAACTGTCTGGAAATACGGAAATATTAAATGTTTGTTTGATGCACGTAATTATTTCTATAGAGTTATATATTAACTCGGTTATATAAACTTTTAACCAAATTTTATATTTCCTCGTTATAATTTCGGGTAGGTAGTTAGACGAAAATTAATATTTTTTGCGGAATTAAATTTTAAGTAGAAAATAAATATAAAAATATATTTGTTTAATACAGTAAATTTTAAATTTACTTTGTATGCAAATTTAAGAGGGTTTTATGCTTTTTGTATAATAATAGATTTGAGATGTTTTGTAATGCCTAAAACATCGGAAACATTAATTACAATATAAATCAAATATGGTTCCTCAAGTTTTGTGAGAAAACAATTATTTCATGATATCCTTATGAAACTTGTGGGCATATTTATTTGATCCCAAATAATAGAATAAAAATAGTGAATTTTAAGAGAAATTCGAAATTAAACAACTGAAGTTCAATCTATTATTCACACATATTGTGGTTTAAAGATAGTACTGTAAAAACTACTATAAAAATCTGGTAGCTTCTGGGTACGTTTTATTTTATACATATACACGTTTCTATTACCATTGTTTTAATTTTGAAATCACAGAAAGTTTAGACAGTCTTCGTCATCTTTATTTTAAGACATATCCAGTTTTTTCATCAATACATCCAGTTTTTATACTCAGAAAAATACTCCATTTTAAAATATTTTCAAAATCTAATTTTTTTAGGTATAACTTAAAAATGACCTCTTTACAATGAATTAAAATCCCGGTAAAAATATCGAAGATATTAATGTGCACGTCTATGCAAAAATATTTTGACGTCAAAACAGTGAAAACAACTTTACAATTGAAGGGTTTGCTGCAAAAAGGATGTAGCTCCAACCTAAGGGAATTTGGTGTTACATGTACTATCTTGTGGTAAAAAAGTGCCAGAATGATGTAGCACCAATCGTAAGTTCTCGCGTTACTCAATAGATGAGAACGCAGCAAATGAGCCGGACGTTACAGAGGGGGAGTGTGATGATTAAAAACGTAATTTTCTATTTTTAAAGCCAAGTTATATGCTATATTTTAATTGAAGCCTTCTTTACATAAAATAATATTATAGTAAATTGTATTTTTTTGTGAAATATTTTTCATAGAGGTAGACAGAGCATCTTTTGGTTGCAAGAAAGAGGTAGCTACAACAATCCCACATGTTCCCCGTCATCTGGAAGATATATTTTTGAGTGAAAATACTGTCATAATATGTAGGAACAATTAAGAAGATTGATCAAAAAGAATATTTTCACACAACTTGGAATTTTGTATTTTCAAACGTTTTTTACGGTTTTCTGCAATCTTGAATAATTTGAGCTACCTCCTTTTTACAACAAACCCTTCAATTGCTAAAATAGCGTGAGCGTCATTGGGGGTAATAACATAATAGCAGGTTTGTTATTTACAGACTTGATATATTTTGTTTTAATACAATCTTTTTGTGGTCAAAACTTTAAAAATGAATATTAATAACACAATATAAATTTGTAAATGAATAAAGTTAAAAAAATATGTTTGTTATGTTCAATATTTATTAATATAAAGTGAATTTTTTAACCCTTTGAGGACTGCATTTTATTTGCCAATATGTTTTTTTTTATTTTCTGAAATATGCATATTTTTAGTGATTAACATAAATATTTAATACAAAATATATATTAAAATTAAAATTTTTAATGGTGTCATTTGGAATCGTCGGGGCTTATTGGGACCTAATTGGGTACATGAAACTTTCATGGTGCCAATTGGCATCACTGGAAATAAAAACCCTGGACAGAAAAAAAAGAATATTCAATGGAAAAAAACATCGGTAACTGAAAAAGTAGGTTTGGTTTGTTTAAAAAAACGCCGTACTAGAGCTTCACAGTGGGCTATTCTGAAAAAGTAGGAGTAAAAACTATTGTTTGCAAATATAATTTCACTTTTTGCTTCAGATCGTCTTTTCTTATTTACTATTAAATATAAAAAAAAACGCGTATTGTCAGATAAGGCACCTTTTAAACGGTTCCAAATGGACCTACGGGAATTTATGTTTCAATTCATTTTTTTTTAATTAAAGTGGTGCTATTTGGCACCCCTGGGCCCCAAATGGTTAAAGTGAAATGTGACATATAATGACAAACCGAGTTATATTTAATCTAAAAAAGTGTATTAGAATGTGCGAAAATAATGAAAGTATGGATTTAAGTTTTAAGACAAAAGTGCGAAATTCTGTAAATCTCAGCATTCTTCTTTTAACTTTATTTGTCAATTTTCCCACATTTCGGGAAGACGCTTTCATTATTGGTTGGAACGTCACTTTTGGATCAATAAGATCCCATCTTCACCCGTGCCCCGTCTTATTGTACCGCAGAGGTATTCGGAAAACGCATTCCGGAATTGATTTTCGAATTTCGTATTTTATATCAGTAATTTTCTTTATTTCCACACGTTTTATTGGTTCACTTGGATTTTTTTCTTTAATTTTTTGGAAAAAAGTATAAGAAAAGGGATTGTAAGAAAACGGGAAAGTCCGATTATTTCTCTTTCTTTTATTTATTGCATTGGATTTTCTGTCACCTATTTTCCCGTTTGTCAGATAATTAAGTGGTATATAAATTTAAGCTTTTTCGTTTTTTTTTATACTTTACAAAAATATATAGGGCTATATCGCTTTTTTTTATAAAAAAGGTTTAATCTTAGTCGAAATTGCATTAAAAATAGTACAGAGATTACGCAGGATATAAGGAGTAAAAAAGTATTCATATTATTTGAAGGGTTATGATACAGGCTTGATGTCAACTGAAATGATTCTTAGAGAAAATAGGTTTTATTTTATTGTATTGAGTCTGTCATTTTTAAATTTCAAACTGTTTGGCATATTCGAACTGTTTCTTGCGTGATTGAAAAAATTAGCAAAAATTAGCATTTATTTTATTTTTAAAGATTTGTTTTTATTTCACAATATTAATGTGGTTATATTTGATTTGCACATGGCTGAAACATGTTTTCCAAACTTTTCGATATAGTTTTTTTTAAAGTTTTTAGGGACATTTGTTATTTCCCGCTCTTGGAAGCATTTTACATGAAATTTGAACATTGAAATAATTCTTTAAAAGCTTGTTTTTGTTTCTCTTATTAGACTACTTATTTGAAACCTTTTATAAATAAAAGCTTAACAAACTTATGATTTGGGTAAAAAACACAATTTACATGAGTCAAACGACTGATTAAAGTTTGTACAAGGCGAAACAAGGAAATGCTGTACAAGGAAATGCCCAATCTCCTCGCATGCCATTTGCCGGTTCAGGAATTACCGTAATAACATCATCAGCATAAACAGGAATAACATCCTTGTGTTCAGGAAAAGTAAAAGTTTAACCTGTGTTGTTATTGTCACGTTTGCATTTGCCCCAACTACCATTGTTCTACTTGTCCCATGTGCTAAAATTGCGTAGTTAGTGTAACCACGGCTACTCATGCTAAACTAATAGTTCAATTAAAAAATAAAGTACATGGTTGAGAACTACTCAATAAACTTGATAAGAATACAAAGTTTTTATTTTCTAGTAGTAGGACAAAAATAAGAAAAAAGTGACAAACTTTGAAAACCTAATTCTATTGAGCGTTAAACTATAAACACTTAAAATAAAACGTTTTCAATAAAGTCATTGCTAGAATTTTTGGTGAAACAAAACAAAACATACAACAAAACAATTTTTCTTTTGAAGTGTACTGCAGCTAGTTGTGAAAGTTGAAATTATTAAATTTTAGCATGACCATTAATTTTGTGAAACATGAATTGGATATTTATATAATTGATATAGGAGTGAATTAAAACTTTAATAAATCTATGTTTTGTTATCGAAGTATTTTGATGCCAATCTTTAAGAAGTAAACTGAACTAAAAAATATTATAAATTCAACAACATTAGTTTATAGCTATTGTTTTCTTACTAACTCTTTATTTACATATATAATTTATGTAGGGTATCTAGGGTGTGAATTTTTGGAATATAAAAACAAATATTCTCTTATTGAATAAAATTAAGTTTACTATTTAGAGTTTATAATATTACAGATAAACTGCATAAGTCTTTTTAAAAAGAAATTATTTTCCGTTATAAGATCAAATTTTAGTTGTTGAAAATACTAAATTTGAACTATAATGAAAAAGTTTACGTTAAAAATATATACATATAGTGTATTATATTTGTATAAACATTAAACTGAATTTTATTTGTTTAAAATACCCAATTATTTTAAATGTAAAACGTATTTTTTATTTTGCATTTGTAATTTTTACCTATTTATTCAGCGGAATTTAACCTACGAGCTTTGCAAACAACTCTCTAAATAAATTACAAAATAAATGCCAAAAAAGGAAATGTACAAAATTAAAACAATGCAAACTTCTAAAATACATTTGATAAACACATCTTTCTACCATCCCCTTTATCATAAATTTCCAATCAATTCCAGCTAAATCAAGCAACGGAAAATCAATAATAGCCAAAATCAGCTGACAACAGCTAATTCACATCACACAAGCTTAAGTGTGTTAGTCCATTCTGATACAATAGCTTACTCAATCTTACAGAAACGATGCATTAAAGGGCCTAGAATAAATAAGATATGCTTTGGAAGACGGGGAGGGATAAAAAAGCGGATATATCTATAAAGGGAATTGCATTATACAAACCCTGCCTCATAAATCATTTTCTGATCCTCTTAAGTAGGTATAGTGCGTGGGGGAAGGGTGGGGGGAGAAACCGCTCGACGCGAGCCTGGTCAGCGATCAATGGTGAAGAATGGACGATACGACGTCACAGTAGCCCAAATGTGATGTATTCCGGATGGGGGTGGGTCATATTGAGTCAACTTTAGAAGATTAGGTAGCCATTTTGAAGAGGTATGGGTGTATTAGTAGTTTTAATAGAGTGCAAAGTTCGTTGAATTTATTGGAGTTTACGTTAAATTAGATGGGGCTGTAGGAAATCAATGACCATTTTATCAATACCCCTAATAAAACAACCCTGCATATAAATATCTGTAATCTGGTGGTGGAAACTTTAATGATAATAACTTTCATGTAACCGGTTATGTGTGCGTAGTGGGTCTGTAACCGTAGGCGCCCACTTAAATGTCCTTTTAAAATATTTCTTTCAACCTAAATTGTAAATAAATTGTGCGTACCTTGAAAGCTCTCAGATCTTTTATTCTTCTGCCGCGCAGAATCAACATGGACACATTTTATTTAATTTTGCAGATATCATTTTAATATTTTTTTTCTCATATAAGTTTTAAGCATATATATATAACACATTTACATGGTCAAACATTTAAAAAACTTTTATACTAATTAAAAAAATTACAAAAAAATGACCTTTCTTATTTTTGATATAAGTCAAGAAAATATTTTCTAGAAAAACTATAATTTTGTAGATTTTATAAACAATAGAATGTGTTTCACAAACTGGTATCACAAATTTTGTTAATGGCAAAATATTTTTTTGTACATACGTATTTCTAAGAATGACGTATTTTTATCGTTAACTTGCTGAAAAAATTGAAAATCACGTGATTGTCACTATTAATAACTAAAATGGGTTCTGTGAAAAGTTCTGGATGTCTCTTTTTAATCATGAAATTGCCCTGTGTTAATTTGTTTTATCTTAAATAGGAATAATCAGATTGACGTTATATATTTTCAAATTTCACAATTTAAAAAAAAAAAAAAAAATGTAATGTTAAAACAATTTATTCAATATTGAAGGTGGTATAGAAATTTGCATCTGTATATGTGTATGATTAAATTCATACTACATTGTCGATAATGTTTCTAATAAAAGTGCCACTGTACGATCAAATATGACAATGCGAAGGAATTTAAATTATCCAATATCATAAGTTTTTATTTAAAGATCCGATTTTTTTAAGGAAATTATTATTTTAAAATAATATTTTATTTAATAAATATTAAAAATAATAAAAACCCATTAAAATTTGGAAGAAAAAGAATGTTGCCATCCCATATTTTCTAAACTGCTTAGTCATACTTCATATGGTCAATCAATAATGTCAATAAATAATGCCACTAAGCAAGCAATATCAGTAAGCTTTGCTGCCATGTCCACCATTTATTAACAAGGAAATGAAATTGCTCGAGCCCCGATTAAGAGTAGTGCACCTGTTTGATGAAGTTAATCAATACATGTTTTAACATGTTATAAGCTTGAAAGGAAACACACCGCAATGTGGTCAATATGGGGATATATTTTTACCAATCAGATTCCGGTTTCCACATGACATGATAGAAAGTTAACAATCATATCTTGAGCGCTGTGTTGCTACCTAATATGTTATCTTCACATTAGAGCTGATAATAGAGCTTAAGATCAAGTTCTATATATTTAAAATGTCCATTTAATTTCAACATCGTAAAAATAAATATTTTATGTTTCCACTTTCTAGGACGTATAATAAAATTATGAATTGTACTTATAACTGAATTATGGTCAATTTTTTTGATTTTAAAGATTATGAAATGTTTAATATAT